>RBNI01006347.1:0-11439 GCA_003990745.1 Jimgerdemannia flammicorona
TTTTTTTAATAGAATTAAATTTCTATAGATTTTTATTAAAAGAGAATCTAGACTATATAGGCCAAAACTCTCTCTCACTCCTCTTTTAAATATTATCTCTTCATTAATCTAGACTATAAAATTATCTAGTAGTCTTACTATTTCAGCTATTATAACATGTCTGGCTCTAGTGCTCCGAACGAGTCAATCCGGATGGGATTTGGATGGATTCGAATCAACCATTGTTTTGATTTCCAAATTAGACAATTAAATGTTTACATCAATAACTCGATGAATAATCATCCAAATTTGATAATCTTGGTGTTATTTGAAAGCCTTTAATAAGGCCTTTCTAATGATACCAAGAACATTAAAATCGGATTACGCATTGCCGAGATATTAAGGAAACTGTTCTATTTGACGAAATTTCCAAAATCGGCGATTCAGACGTTTTCCTTCATAACTCAGCAACGCATGATCGGATTTCAATGTTCTTGGTATCATTAGATAGGCCTTATTAAGGGCTTTCAAATGACACCAATATCATCAAATTTGGATGATTATTCATCGAGTTATTGATGTAAACATTTAATTATCTAATTTCAATCGGAATCAATCCAAATCCAATCCAGATTAAATTGACTCGTTAGGAGCACTATCTGGCTCAATGGAGACAAATTATAAAGTTGGAGATTGGTGTAGTTTGGCTTGAGCCCCCAGTTACTTTATTAAAAGCAACAAAATGTTCTTAGTATTTAGTGGTATAATAGTCAAAGCTAGATATCTGCAAGTAATTTGTATATTGATTTCCTAATTGAGATAGTTCTCTAGATGTAGCAGCAATTTGTATATATGTAGTATAGTAATCTTCAAAAATATACAATTTTCTATATGATGATCTCTTTGTATAGTATGATAGATTTCCTTATATGAAGCAGTCTGACAATTTAGTGGTCTTTTCTTCTTGGGTAGCAGCAATCTCTGCATGATGATCTCTGTGTAGTATGGCAGGTTCCTTATATATAGCATTCTAGCAATTTGACAGATAACTTAATTTAGTACAGATTCTCCTAAATCAGTGAACTTCTTAAATGTTGTGGATTCTTCTATACCAGGCTTACTAGGAATAGAGGATGGTGCAGATTCTTTCTGAATTGGCAGCTTACTGGGAATAATACTGGTAGCAGATAATTCAGATAACTCAGATATCTTAGGTAACTCAGATTTCACAGATTCTTCCTGAATCAGTAGGGTTCTTCTGGGAATATAGTGAATAACTTAAAAACAGTAGATACATAATGTAGATAACTCAGATTCTTGGTAAGTTATGTCAAAGACTGGCTTTATTTATATAAATATATTACTATAAAGTTGCATCAAGAGACTGGCTTATAGTAAGGTTCCTTAAGGGCTCTCTAGAAATACAAGTAACTTGGATTCTTCAGGCTTATCTAACAAGTGAACCAAAAATATAACAAACTCTTTTTTTATATTAGAAGGTGGACTGGAGTAAAAAGGAATGCTTTGCTCATAATCTCTTAGCAGTAGCTGTAGAGTTTCTCTCAAAGTGTGGTAGATAGACTTGACTTTTACTTTAGATTCAATTCAGACTGAGGTTTATTTACTCTTGTCTCTGGGGTATTTTATATAGTTGAGGTTGCTATTGGTTACTATATTACTAACTATAGATTGCTAACTATGGTAAGTATTCCTTGAGAGTATAGTATACCTGGAGGGTACAGTATATCTTGAGGGTATAGTATATCTAGAGGATATAGATAAACATACTATTTCTAGTATCTCTGACTAAATATATAGATTGGTGCAGTAAAGTAGTCTTGATTGCTTAGTATACTAGATATAATATGTGGCTAATTTATAATTTCAGTAGTACAATTCTGTTGCTCATCATATTAGTCTCTACTAAAGGGTGGTCTGTTCTCAGACAATTCTTTAGTCATCATTCCAATATATATAGATATCTTCAGCATTAATACCTGAACCAGTATCTTCATTTGGATCAGAATTACTCCATTCAACAGGTTCTTCTTCTTCTTCTGGAAACAGGATCTCAATATGGTTGATAATGCTTTAATAAGTAGTGGGGTTCATGTTTTGGATATCATTTAGGAGAAATTGTACCTGTATCAATACTGGAATATTTTGTTTATAGATTGTATATAATCTGTCTGCAGCAGTGGTATTTTTTCAGGTAAGACCAGTGGAGTTTCTGATATAGGTCAGATCTACTGCTGGGAGGTTCTGCAACTGTTCTCTAATTACATAGTAGGCCTATAGCTAGTGGACTTATAGTAAATGTCTGACCAAGATGAGGTTCTCTTGATGGGTCTGGATTTACTAAAGGGAGTTTCCATTGGCTTGTTGGAATTGTAGAAGAGAAACTGGGAGTGATTGGAATAAACTCAGAATAAGTGTCTGGAGGTGCTGATCAATTGTCTGGTTCAAAATAAGAGAGGTATATCTTAAGGCAGTTAATGTGTACTGGTGTCCTGAGGATCTGTCCATCTATACTTCTTAAATAGATACTAATTTCCCTAATGTTATATACAAGATAAGGTCCTTCCCATTTGGGCTCCAGTTTGGTAGCAAAATTCATTTCAATCATGCTTCTCCAAACTAGTACTTAATCTCCAATCTTAATCTTCTGATTCTTCCATTTCTGGTCATAGTACTTCTTTTGTCTTTTTTGAGCTTTGATAATCTGAGCTTGGGCTTGATTATATAACTGTTCTGCCTCCTTGAGGAGGTTTCTGAGATTCTCTTGGTCAGTAGTTCTGGTTTTCTTGACAAATATTATTTCGAATAGCTTTTGTTTGGTGGAGGCAGTAGGGGTATTCTAAATTTCCCATAGGATCTCAGGTAAACAAAGGTCTCAATTGGTAGGATTTACTTGGGCAAGTTCTTTCTTGATAGTCTGGTTCATTCTTTCTGTCATATCATTAGTCTGGGGGTAGTATGATGTGGTTTGTTTAAGGTGGATCCTATAAATTTGAGCATAACTTGTGATTATATTATTGATGAATTCTGTGCCTCAGTCAGAGATGAGTTCTTCTGGGGATCTATATCTGAGTGTGAGTCTATGGAGAAGGCCTACAATGGTTAAGGTAACTGTAATTTCCATTGGGAAAGCCTCAGGCCACTTGGTCAGATATTTCACAAATACAAGAATATATTTGTTTCTTCTTAGTGTAACTGGTAGGGGTTCAATTATATCTACTTTCCATCTCTAAAAGATATTGTCTGGTGGTGCAATTGATTGCAGTAATGCTTGATAGTTCTTTCTTTCTTAGTATTTCTAGCAGGTATCACATTTCTTGAGTGTGTTCTAGACTTATATTCTGAGATTAGGCCAATATTAGTATATTGTTCACAACTTTTCTTCTATGTTTGCTTGTCCTTGGTGGGCTTTCTGGTGTTCTTTTTGAATGAGATCTTTTTGTGCCTTAATGGTCTAAGGAGCTTCCTTTAGGGTATAGTTCCTCAGGATACCCTTCTTCTGGTTTATTGGGGCTGATAGGAAAGTACATCAACATTATTGTGAGCTTTTTCTGCTTTGTGGATAATGGTGATTTTGTAATCCTGAAGGATAAGGATCCAGTGGGCTAGAATTCTAGTAGGTTTCTTATAATTAAATAGCTATTTGAGGGTTGTATGGTCTGTGATCAGGGTGAATCTTTTTCCAATGAGATAATGCTTAAACAGAGTGACTACTCATATAACTGCAAGGTATTCCAGTTTGGTGCTACCATAGTTCATCTGCTGCTGATTAGTAGCTTAGCTTGTATAAGCTATCACATAGTACTGCTGATTAGGTCATTCTTGGGCTAAAACTGCTCTTAGGCCATCTTTGGAAGTATCTATATATAAGATAAATGACTTCTGTAGATTGGGATACACCAGAATTAGTACTATAGTTATACAGTTCTTGAGTTCTTTGAAGGCTTTCTCTTGTGATTCTGTCTATTTAAATGTTGCTTCTTTCTTGAGAAGAATTCAGATTGGGGCAGCAATTTGGGAAAAGTCTTTGATAAATATTCTGTAGTAGGATACTAGTATCAGAAATAATAGTGTTTCCTTTGAGGTCTTGGATACTGGCCAATTGTTGATCTTCTCAGTTTTCTTTAGGTCTGTATGGGTTCCTTCTTTTGAAACTATGAATCCAAGAAATTCAAGTTTCTATTTTCCAAAGTAGCATTTCTTTACATTGAGTCTCAGGTGGTTCTTATAGGTAAGCTTGAAGAATTTCTCTAGGTAGTGTAGATATTCTTTGAAATTTGCTGAATAGATGTTGGAATCATCTATGTATACAATTAGACAGTGGTAGATCAAGAGGGCATAGACTGAATTCATTATCCCCTAAAAGGTGGGGGGGTACATTGCAAAGTCCAAAGGATATTTGGAGGTATTCAAACAGTTTTTCTAGAGTAAGAAAGGCTGTCTTTTGAATGTCTTTGGGGTCCATGGAGATCTCATGGAATCCTGCAAAAAGGTTCATACTGCTGAAGTATCTGGTATCTTGTAACTAATCTAAAAGGTCATCAATTCTGAGCAAAGAATAGACATCCTTTTTAGTGACTGAATTGAGTTTTCTGTAATCTACACAGAGTCTCTATTCTCCTTTCTTTAGTACAATAAGTATAGGGCTGACCCAGGGGTTGAATAACTCTATTGTCTAAGAGTTCTTGAATGTGCTTCTTTTCGAATATTTTTAAGTAATGGGGTATTCTATAGGGTTTCTACCAGATAGATGTTGCATTTCTTATATTTATGCTGTAGTAATATGATGGATTATATAGCAGATTGTTATAATTGGTAGTGAAGATATCTTGATATTTATTGAGGAGTTCTATTAGTTATTGCCATTGTTGGGGTATCAATTCTTCTCCAATGTTGGTGGAAGGCTTTACTGTCTCCTGGGTTGCAGAGGGACCTTTCTTTTCTTCTGGGATCTTTTATCATTTCCTGATAAGTTTAGTTCATAAACTTCTCTATGAGTTTGGTTGAGAAAAGGTACCAGATACCCTATAATAGTTCCTTTTGGTAAGATGATAGTTTCCCAACTTTGGTTAGTTGCTTGGAAATGTACTGGATTCATTTTATCAGAAAATGTATGTCCTTCTATATCCAGATATGGGATATCTTCATTGGGTTTAAAGAAAAGGTTTCTGGAGTTGAGTGGTACAAAGATTTTGAAGGTTATTTGTTTTCCAGGCTCCAGAATGAGGTTCTTGTACAGTTTGACTGATTGGCAGTACACTTGCTGGGGAATATTCCTCTTGAGATATACTTTCTTCTTATCTGAACTTCCAAATCCTTTGGCTTGTCTTGTTCCTTCAGTCAGTTTGGAGACTTCTTATAATTGTGGGGTCTTGATCTTCATGAAGACTGCTTGGGCAATCTTCTGTCCTCTAATGATTTGGTACTATTCTGTACTATTGTTGTGTAGAATGACCTTGATTTCACCTAAATATTCTGGGTCAATAGTTCCTCCTTCAATAGTTATTCTTTGTCTGGCAAGTCCAGACCTTGAGGTCAGTTGAATGTAAGCTTCTTGGGGTGACTATATGGCTAGTTTAGTTCTGATCATGAATGTTTTTCCAGACTTGATAGATTTGTCCTCCAGACTGTAAAGATCATATCCTATATGGGAGTAGTGGATAGTGCAAAGAAAATTGAGCTTCAGTGGAGGAGTGATGAGGGAGAGGAGGGCTGGGGACTATGGATGTGGAGGTGGGACTGGCTACTGCTAGAAGGTACATTGGTGGAGAACTTTCAGCTTAGCAATGGAATGGAATGTATGCAGGGGCTTGGGGGGATGTGTGGCCTGTAGTATGGCAAAGGGTGGGGATCAGCAAGGAGTGAGATTGGAATGGTATTTGGTCTTGGAGCAAGCAAGCAATGCAGTGGCTTCCTCTTAAGTTCTGAGTGATATAGTGGAGGTTCCTAAGATGGAATGTGATGCTGAACTATTAGACAGGACACTTGGTGGTGGATGGCATATTTGAGCATAAGGAATATATAGATATTGGCCAGAAGGGAGGAGTGGTACAAATGTCTGAACATTGGCTAAAAGAGTGTGAAGTTTTGGGAGAGTTTTGACATACTATTATGAGTAGACTGGGATTGTAGCCCCTGGTGGGGGGAGAAGGAGGGAGGTGGGGAGACCTCTGGCAAAGACTAGTGGGTGAGATCAGAGATGAGTGGCTGACTTTAGGATGGGCCCTGGTGATTTGAGTAGGGATAACCAGTCATTAGCTTCATGTCTTTGAGGAGGGCCAGTGGATAGATGTTGGGGCTAGGGTAGTATATTGGGAATGGTTGATAATCAATATTTTGAATGATTGATAAAGAGGGTGGGGATCAAGTAGGGGGGGCTGTCAGAGTTTAGTAAATTGTATTTGCAAGAAGAGTAGAGGAAGGGTTCAGGTAGTGGGCAGCTGGGTTGTCCTTCAGCAGAGAAAGATAGAGAATGAGGAGGGAGATTCAAGAGGCATTGGCTGAAGAGCTGTGGGTACTTTGTATTATTATTTATAGACTGAGTGGTAATAAATAGAAGTCTGAGTGACTATAAAAAAAAAAATCATATCCTATATCCTCTGGGTGAGCTTTGGTCTGGGGTTTGGCCTTGGGATATAGCAGAGCATACTGGGCAATATCCTTACTGAGTTCAGACTATTTTGGGCTGAGGCTCTACTAGCAGAGAGCTTCCAGACTCTGAGGTTGAGGTGTGGCCACCTGGCTCCAGTAGAGGGGTCTTAGAGATAGTTGATTTATCTTCTTCCTGTAGGGTCTAGGGCTTTCATGAAGTTAGTGGCATCCTCTACTCATCCTTGGTGGGTTGCATGTCTAATAAGAGCTAGGATATCTGGTCTGGCTTTTTCAGATCTAATCTCTGTTATCTCCTCTCTTCAAGGTATAGATTGCAATATCATGACTGAGGTGAATCTTCTGATGTCTGCAGTCTTGGCAGTCTGGGTGTCTTTCATGGTTACAATATCTCATTGCTCAGAAATGATGTTCCTGGTTGTTGATTTCTTGTTGTCTTGAGAATTGGTATCCATCTTGATCATAAGTTGGGAGAAGGGTGGACAATAGGTATACTTCTGTTCAGGTGAAGAGATCTTGTCTTCTAAATTAGCTTTGCAACCTATTGATAACTTCTTGGAAGATAGTTGACTGTGCAACTATAGTTGGGGGTTCTGGTCTTTGGGGTCTCTGTCTTTCTTACTGGTCTAGTAGATGACACTGATAGCAGTAGTCTCAGAGAGAGTAGAAGACCATTTGATGTGGATATCTTCCTAGCTGAAATGTCCTTTCATGAGTTTCTTTCTTGGGAATGATGGAGATTGTACTGGGTCCTTCTTCTATATTCCAAGGATCATTATCTTCAGGTGGTATCCAGCAAGGGTTATCCCAGGGAATGATTTCAGGGATCTCTTCTTCTTCAGATTCTTCTTGTTCAGGAACTTCTTAGTCAGGAGCTTCTTCTTCCTCAGATAATTCTTATTCTCAAATTTCCTGTACTTCTGCAGCTTCAGCTATAGGTATTTCTGGAATATATCTATATTTCTTCTTCTTCTTTCTGCATTCTGAGCAAGCTGTACCAGGTAAATTCCTTATTCCAATGATCTTAGAGGAGTGCTTGGGGCACTTGTATCTCTTGAGACAGATGGGGCATCTTTGGATTTCTCCTGCAATAGCTCTAATAGTAATGGAGATGGTGTTCTTAACCCATACATTGTCTTCTGGTCTGTCATCCACTAGGTTAATTTGGAGATTGAGTCTGGGATCATTTCCATCTTCAGATTCTTCTTTTTCTTCTATAGTAGATTCTTCACTACTGGTATATTCTTCCTGAATAGTGACCTTCTTCTTCTTCTTTGATTGCTTATAGCTGGTCACCTTAACTCTATACTTCTTGTCTCAGTAGTCAAACTTGAGTACTTGTTGACTGATATCAATGACTGTATTCATTTTCTTCATCCAGTTGGTGCCAAGGATCATATCATAGATGACAACAGCCTTCAGAATGAAGAACTGAATGTGTCCCAGAGAGATAGTGATATTTTGTACTTCTCCAAGAGACTGAGTTCAGACTCTATCTACTACTATGATGCTGAGGTTGGATGGTCCATCAATGGGCCATTGGAGGGTATCCAGGAATTGTTTGACAATGACACAGAGAGCTACTCCTATATCTATAAGAATTTTCACCTTTTGTCCTCCAATATCTCTATATAGGTAGGTGCTAACATATATTTCTGTAGCTTGAATAGAAATAGAAGCTGGCTCCTGTTGTGAGATTGGAACTTGGCCAGTGCTGAACCTAGTGGTTCTCAGCAATTTGATTTATACTTTAGCTAGTGTCAGTTGCAGGAACTGCAGGAGAGAGACTTCCATTTTGGCTTTTTGAATCTTCTGCCATACTTCATTATAGATGTCTCTGGGCATGGTCTTTGCAGCATACTTTTTCTTGGGCTTTGAGACAGTAGGTTCACATTCTTCTTATTCCATTTCCTCATTCTCTAGTGACAACTCATCTATCTCAGGGACAAAAGATGAAGGAGTTCAGAGAGATATTTCTACTTGTTCCTCTTTATGTTCTTCATCTTCTTCTTGGACAATTCTTCTGCTGATATTTCTGGATGGCCTTCTAATAGGTTTTTTCCTTTTCTCTACTGGGTAGACTGTCTTTCAGATGGTAACCTTGGTAGAGTACAAATCTAGGTCACTATAGTCTTCCCTATTGCTTGCTTCTTCAAAATCTTCAACAGGATGGGCTTCAGTCTTTTTGTACTGAGTGTCATTCCTTCAGTTTGGTAGTTCTGAGTCTCTTTGGTCACTTCTTTTGTTGTCATATTCAGTGGTATAGTGTCCAAATTATCCACAGTGAAAGTATTAGACTTGGGCTCTGTCTCAGACAGGATATCTTCTTTCTTCTTACTGATGGCTCCTATTATCTCTGAGTGGATAACTCTGGTTCCTTTGTGAAGAGTATTCTCTGTTATCTTGATAACTCTGATTTTTACATGTGGTAAGTTTTTCAATCTATCTAACCAATTGGTCCAACTTGGAACTGAGGTCTTGGATTTCATTCCTGTCCTTTTTTCCTTCTTTGGCTGGCCTTCTTTCTTCAGATCTTTCTTGTCCTTGGAGGAGTTCTTGTAGGACTTTGACTAGGATATCTTTCTTATCATCCTTCTTGTCATAGTCACTCTAGGTAGTTCCTTGTCTGACATCAAAGAATCCTTGGGCTGCATCTACTTGTTCTTTGGACCTTCTGATACTTAGAGTACAGACATGCTGGGCAATGTTCAGAGGAATCTCATTCATGAAGATCATTGGGCCTATGATGTTTTGGTTAGTGGTATTGAATCCAGCTGCATGCATTCTTTTCTGGATTCTTGTAAAGAAGACTCTGGGTGATTATCTAAGATTCATCTTCATCTCTATAATGGATTCTTGAGCCTTATAGCGGGTTTCATTTCCTGTATATTTTTCAATAAGCTAGTAGACCATGGCTACATATTCCAGCTCATAGGATACTGCTACTTATATTTGCATAGCTAGTTCTGAGTATGGGTCATTTGTTATTTAGTGAAAAATTCCTCTGGCTGATTCTTTGAGCTGGGCCTTATAGATAGCAATTTTCCTTTCATCTGAGAGATTTCTCAGAACTGCGATTCCTTCAATTCCATCAAGGAATTCTCTAGGGTCTTCTTCTAGATATCCTGCAAAGATTGGTAATGAGGTGGCCATTTCATCATCACTTTCTTCTGATTCTGGTTCTGGTCCAGATTCTGATTCAGATTCTGACTCTGATTTACTTTCTAAACTGTTACTAGAGATGGAGGTGCTTGGGTATCTTGAGGATGATGTTCTGGACCTTAGATGAAGTGGAATAAGTCTAGGTATTCTCATAGGAGCTACTTCCAATTATTCAAGGGCTAGTGGTAAAGGTTCAATGGGTGAGATTGGTGGGACTACTGTAGGGTATCTGGCTGCAGGATTTTGGGCTTATGTAATGAGATCTTCTAGTTCTTGAGCAAGTTCTTCAAAATTTTCAACAGAGCCACCTATGTTATCTGATTGATCTGATTGAAGATTTCAGACTATACTAGTTTCTGGTTCTGGTTGGGATCCTTTTGATGCTGTATAGTTGACAAGTCTTAAAGTAATTACTTCTCTTCCTGTCCAGATACTAGTGATGACTGGTTCTCCTGTAGTGACAGAGATTAGTGTTGTATCAAATGTATCCAGTTTAACTGTGGGTTCTTGTGAGCTGAAAAGTCATGTTAATTTAAAATCTTTCTAGTTGAGCCTCCAAATGTAATATACCTGGCTCAATAGAGGCAAATTACAAGATTGGGGGTTGGTATAGTTTGGCTTGAGCCCCCAGTTACTTTGTTAAAAGTAACAAAATATTTTTGGTGTTTAGTGGTATAATAGTCAAAGCTGGATATCTACAAGCAATTTGTATGTCAATTTCTTAATTGAGACAATTCTCTGGATATAGTAGTGATTTGTGTGTATGTAGCATAGTGATCTCCAAAAATATACAATTTTCTGTATAATAATCCCTTTGTGTAGTATACAGGTTTCCTTATATGAAGCAGTCTAGCAATTTAGCAGTCTTTCCTTCTTGGGTGGCAGCAATCTCTACATGATGATCTCTATATAGTATGGTAGATTCTTTATATATGATATTCTGGCAATTTGGCAGATAACTCAATTTGACATAGATTCTCCTAAATTGATAAACTTCTTGAATGTCACAGATTCTACTATACCAGGCTCACTGGGAATAGAGAATGGCATAGATTCTTCCTAAATCAGTAGCTTACTAGAAATAATACTGGTGATAGATAATTTGGATAACTCAGATATCTCAGATAACTCAGATATCACAGATTCTTTCTAAATTAGCAGAGTTCTTCTGAGAATATGGCAAATAACTTGAAAATTGCAGATGACATGAATAACTCAGATTCTTGGTATGTTATATCAAAGACTGGCTTTATTTATATAAATGTATCACTGCAAAGTTGTATTAATAGACTGGCTTATGATAAGATTCCTTAAGGGCTCTCTGGGAATGTGGGTAACTCAGATTCTTCAGGCTTATCTGGCAAGTGAATCAAAAACTAACAAACTCTTCTTTATATTAGAAAGTGGACCAGAGTGGAAAGAAATGCTTTACTTTTTTTTTTTTTTTTTTTTTTATAGTCACTTGAACTCCCTTTATTAACTGACATCTATAGTAATATTGATACAGCCTAAGCCCTCAACCTATCCCACAGGGACCCCCCCCCTCTCTAGTTTCTACAAATGACACTCCATCCACCTTCACTGCAACTCTACCACCACTCTTCTCTACAATCCTCCTTACTAGTCCCTTACGTCCCCCCCCCTTGGAGCCCCATCCAATCCACCATGCCT
>RBNI01006348.1:0-11439 GCA_003990745.1 Jimgerdemannia flammicorona
AAAAAAAACCAGAAGGGGGGGAATGAGAAGGTACTGATGCTAATGAAATGACCTGAGAAGGCTTTTTTTTTTGTTTGTTTTTTAGCAGAAGACGTCAGTGTCTAGATAGATATGCGCAGAACGAGATGGGGTATTTCGGCTTCTCTCAGTGTTGATTTTCTGTCGATTTTGGATCGACGTCAACCAGGGTCGAACCTCCCCCCGCATACTGGATTCGACATAAGGTTGCTGGACGATTTCTTGGCGCCGATCTTTGGGTATACAACCATGGATCTATATACTAGTAAGAATCGAGATCTTCAAAACACTTGCTATCATTGTTGTACAACTCCTGAATGTCATCATAGATATTTTTGTTGGTAATTTGTCAAGAGCAGTCGCCAATGTCAAACCTAAACCACGGAGAGGGGGCAAATTAGACCATTTTCCGCCACCTGACACGCGCCCACCCCCCAAACCCCCAAACGAAGCACGCAAAGACCCTTACCTTGGTAGAACCATTGGTTGGAAGGATCTCTGTGGTACAGGGCGACGAAAATCCGAAAAGCGAACCGCTGCCAAACAACCGATGTGTTCGGGCGAGGGGTTTGAAAGCGGTACACGGCATGGTCGCACGCGCCCGTTCCGGGCGGGACATGGCGTGGCCCTCAGCCAGTCAGCCAGTCGCGGGTTGCGTTCCGTTCGGGGTTCATTGGGCCCCTTCTTGCGGGATGTTAAAAAAAAAAAAGGGAGGGGCAGAATATCCATGGACACTGATGAATTGCTTGTTTTGAGTAGTTAGCCAAAAACACGAGGCCGGAGCTACTGATGATGCCGTTTTGACAGCAGTCTCGCTGTGCGTCTGTCCCTCCGCGGTCCGTTGGCAAGCCGACCATCGTTGTCAAAGGGATACCACTTCGGGTGCGTAATACAGGTTCCGAGCGACGCTAGGAGAGGATATGTATGTCATCGACGGAGGTGTGTCACCCTGTGCGGGGCTGAAGAGCGCCTTTTCGAACACAAATGCCTCATTTCGCGGACAAGAAGGGCCAGCGCGTGCCAACCCTTCTGGGATGCAGCGACCACAATTGGCTTGGTGGTGCCAGTCACGGTATTCTGCAGGGCGTGATGAGCATACCGAAATGGAGCCGTCCGGTGGGACCTGCGAATCCGGTATGTCTCAGTTAAGGAGTCCAGGAACGGGAACTTCAAATGTCCACGCAAGCAGAGATGAGGAGCAGAGCGATATCAACTCCTCTTCCAGTCGAAAGCCCAGAGCGATATCGACTCTTCTTCCAGTCGAAAGCCCACAGTGCCCATCGCCCGAGCTACCGACTGTAATTCTTGATCGTAGCGAGATCTGATCGTAGCGATTTGACCATCTTGATCCCTTTGGCTCCTGCCCTACTACACCACCATGGTTTCCTTCTGGCAGACTTGGTTCTCTGCCCTCCGGTTCCTCCAGCTCGCCTTTTCTATCGCCGTGGTGTCCTTCCACGCGGCCGGCTATTCCACCTATCAGAGCTATGTGACCCTGGTCAGCGAAAGTTCGCTTCCCCAAAGGTTCAGTCCTAGCGTCCCCTACTCCCTCTGGTTCACTGTGGCCTCCATCTCCATTATCGCTTCCGTTGCTATCCTTTTCTTCACCTGCGGTCGCCCCTACGTCAACTCCCCCTCGGAGCGCAAACTTGCCATTATTATGGCCGCCATCTGGCTCATCTCCGACGCCCTCATCATGAGCATCGACGGCGGCTTCCGCAATCCAAATATCGTCTACAACACCAACATCGTGGCCATCAACCGAGCCGAAACGCGCATCTACTGGTGCTGGAACCTCACTTGCGCCTTTGCCATCGTGACTCTCCTCCTCTGGTGCATCGCCATTATCACCATGTACGTCTGGCTTGAGTTCGTCAACACGGGCGACCACTTCATCGCTGAGGAAGACTCGGACATCTACTCTCCCTGGCGCATCCGCCAGCCCCTCTCCCCAGCAGGCTCCTCCCGCATGGTCTCGACCTCCTCGCGCATGCCGTCTATGGAACGCATCTCTCCAATGACCTCTCCCATCTCCCGCTCCTACAAGTCTCCGCGTGAGGTCGCCCGTCTCTCCTGGCACGGCTCCCAGGGCCCCATAACCCCGGCCGCGGAGTGGAAGTCTGCCACGGGGTCCGTCGCCTCGAGCATCAACGATCTCCCCATCAAGGATGGTTCGATCCACTCCGCAGGATCCAAAGACTCCCCACCCAGCAACGGGAAACCTAAGACCACGTCCAGGTCCATGTCGACTCCCATGGTTGCCCGCGCTTCCGTCGTCCCGCAGCAGGACCCTAGCGTCTCCGTGGAGGTCGTCTCGGAGGACACTCACCCCCAACTCCCCCACCCGGGACAACAGCGCCGCGCGTCGATACCCATGGTCAATCTTGCGACCGTGCAACAGCAGGACGAACACATCGTCGAGCAGGTCCAGCCAGCGCACGTGACGCAACAGTACGAGGTCGTGACCATCGACGTTGAGGAGACCGTCGTGATGGAGGCGACGCCCACTCCCGTGCCAGCGACGAAGGGAAAGGGGGAGGAGCCTGCGCCGCACGAGAGCGTTACCATCGACGTCGATGCAGAAGATGCACCCGCGTCGCCTGTAACAGCCCAGCCCACAAAAACCGTGGCTTCACCGCAGCCCTAGCAGTCGGTGGAGGTGACTCGGCGTCGATGGCGTACCTGGTGCAAGAGTCGCCCAAGAGGCTTGAGCCGAGACGAACCTTGTCGGGTTAGAGTGGTTCACATCAAAAAGAAGGCTTGTTCCCATTCGGGGGGACGCCTCTGCATATTTCGATATTGTCTTCATTTTACGTTTCACTTAATTCCGTAGTCCCATTTTTTTTTTTCTTTCTTACACGAGAGACATTTGGTTCTTCTTTTTCTGACTCTCTGTCCCACTTTTTTTTTTTGTTTTATTTCTTTGTTTAAAATTGCCGTGCTCTTCACTACTTACATATTTGTATACCCAGTAGCATCTGTTGATTAGAAATTCTTGTTTATGTTTTTCGTGATAATTCCCTGCGATTTGTTAAGTTTCCTTCGTGATCCGTGCCATCGCATCATTCGCCGGCGCTTAGTCGGATTCATAGGTTCTTGTAATATACGTTTTTTGTGCCCAATGCAGTGTGAAGAACAGTTCTTGGGATGGGACTGGCCGTGTCAAATTGGCGAGTGCTAGATGTAATTTTCATGAGCTCGATACCGATGATTATTCCTTTCTCGGGGGACTTCGTGGCATTTTCGAAACAAAACACCTTTGACGATTCATGATCCAGCTGATTTGATGTAATTATATTTACTAATGTCCCTCAATGATCGACGAGCCATGGAATTTTTAGGCATCTTTATTTTTAGAGGAGGTGAACGGAGTGACGTCAGACGGCGGGCTTGGCCAAATGGGTCGTAGTATGACAGACACCTCTGCGACCACACCCAAGAAAAAAAAACTTCTCTTCCCCCTATCCAATTCGAAACCATGTCTAACCCTTTTGAGGACCCCTCAAATCCCTTTGAGGACCCTTCCATCACCTCCGCCCTCCAGTCCCATGTGCGCACCGAGCCTGCTTACCAGCTTTCCGACGAGCTGCACCATAACAAGGTCACCGACAAGTCTGCTTTCCTTGGAGACTCGGACTACACCTCCTCGATCTCCTTCCACCCGTACTCGGAGCGCTCCGACCTCTATTCGGTTTCCCAGCAGACCATCCCTCTGACTGCCGCCGGCACCTCTACCCCTCCCCCCAAGCCCCTGAGCAGTGGCGGTGCGGCCCTGCCCTCGGCCCTCTCCGCCAAAGAAGAGGAGCTGCGCCGAAAGGAGCGCGAACTCGAGGAGCGCGAACGCGCCTTGCAGGAGCGCCAGGATAATTTTGGGCTGCGGCGTCAGGGGAACAACTTCCCGCCGTGCTTCCCGCTCCTCTACATGGACATCCAGGCCGAGATCCCGCGCGAGAATCAGGAGGTCGTTACTTGGCTTTACCGATCGTGGCTCACCTTCCTCGTCACCATTCTGTGGAACTGCGTCGCGTGCTTCTTTGTCCTGTTCTCCCACCCGCCAAGTGTCACACAGGGGCCCGCGGACTTTGGCGTGTCGCTCACGACCGTGTTCACCCATTCGCTGTTGAGCTTCTTCCTATGGTATCGCCCCGTGTATAACGCATACATGAAGGAGGTGTCGCTGTACTATTGTAAGTTTACCGGGCGGGGGGGGGGAGGGGGGGCCCTTTTATTTGGGGGGGGGGGATTGGTTAAATGGTGGTGGTTCCGGCAAGAAGAATTCGAGCAATCAAGCGAGGGGAAGCTAGGCATCTCAGGAATCGCATGATTCACAGTGTGGTCGACCAGTTACATTAAGGATCCCCAAACGCGACCCAGTAAACCGAATTCGTCATACTGCCAATGAAACAATCATGTCTAATTCGAATTTCGACGCTTTTCTCTTTACACCCTCTCAGTCCTGTACTTCATCTTTAATGGCATCCATGTCCTTTACGTCTTCTACATGGCCGTTGGTATCCCCTCCACGTAAGTATATTTATGCCAATTCATTTTGGAGGTATCCCTGGAGGCGGTGTTGAGAAGGAGTTGGCCGTGCTGTTGTGGCAAAGGAAACCAGACAAGAACATCAATCAAATATGATTTCCCTATCCCCGCAAATAAATAAATAAATAAATTCTAACCAATCCTCCCCCTCTCCCCCATTCCAGCGGTGGCGCGGGCCTGATCCTGCTTATCACTCTCTTCTCAGACGGCTGGCTCATGTCCGGTGTGGTGGTGTTAATCGCGTCTGGCCTTTGGCTGTGCACAGGCTTCTTGGCGGCTTGGCTTTTCAAGCGCACCTATGACCACTACAAGGCTGCCGGGCACACCTTCGGCGAGGCCAAGCGCGATGCCTATTCCCGCATGGCCACCACCGCTGTTAGGTCCGGCGCCGTAGATCATGCGGCGGGGATGTACGTAAGATCCGAGGGCGATCGGTTCGTGTGAGCGCGTGGTGGCCACCACCGCTGTCAGGTCCGGCGCCGCAGATCATGCGGCGGGGATGTACATAAGATCCGAGGGCGATCGGTTTGTGTGAGCGCGGGGAATGGTGGGTTGGTTGGAGGTGAAATTACGGGAAGTTGTGAGTCGAAAGGGGTAGAATTTAGGGTCGTGTGAGGGCTGGGGATTGTCGACGCCGTCTCCGGGTGAGAGGGGAACAATCCACCTATATATAAAACATGTATATCTATCAAAACTTGGTTCCAAATTCTATCTGTGTTATTTCATAGCCTTTGTGACATGTACTTTCTCGTTGTATTTTTCTGCCTTGTACCTCATTCGTATGGGTGGTGGTGTTAATTTTCAAAAATTATTAAAGAAAAAGGTAAAAAGCACAAATGGAAGATTGGTGGAAAGTAATGTTTGGTGATGGATAGCCGTGTCTATGATGCATTTGCATGTATCGACCATACAAACCATACGATCACCAGTCATCTTCTCTAAGCTTGGTTTCGCGGAGGTATTCCCATTTCGTTTCGTTTCGTTTCGTCTCTGTGTCAAGACCATTTGCGAAGATCACCGTGCCGGTAATGCCAACCAATCCGACATGAGATTCTCCAGTAAAAAGGTTGGCTTAGAGCTGCTTTCTCTGTCGGTCGTTCGTGCCAATAATGGCAATCATATGCATGTTCCTCAATAGGTTTTGAACGGCGGCTCCTTTGGATTCCAGGAGACACACGCTACGTCAAAAGCGATTGGACCAAGATCAAACAACGTCTGTACGCGCGTCTCGAAAATCCATACCACACCAATCGACCAGCTATTGTCTGTGGTCAATAACCGGACTGTGGATCAGATCACGTTGCTTCGCTTTCTCCGCAAAGTCGTCGGAGGTATAGAGTCTAGCCTCTCCATTACTCTTACATGTGAACAGAAGAAACGTTCATCGTGATCGGCCTTCTTCCCAAGGTTCCCCTATCGAGTTCGCGCGACTGTTCGGAAAATGATACTTTTGATACAGTGATACGTAGCAACTTGTGGTCGTCATTTCAATAGACGTGAAAAAAATAAAAAAAAAAAAAAAGGGCGCGCGGCACATAAAGGGATAGCTAACAACTCCGATGCTCGTTTCACTTGGCTGGGGAGCCTCTTGAAGGTTCGTCAGTTCATTGATTCTTGTGGAGGATTGTTTATATCACAATTTGTGGATTTTCTTCCTCCTTCGATAACCCGTACCCTCTATTGATTGCCACCCGTATATACCAAATTGTAATAATAGATTGGATGGGTATATGTTTGTATGTGTATTGGGCGAATGCGTGCATGAGGAGTATTTCTATCTCGAATGCGTTGCATCGGTCAGTTCGAAGAACCCGGCCCAAAAAATATTTTTAGGAGCTTACCTTGTGGTTGTGGGGCCTACACGGAATATATCATGATCGAGGGCCCTGTGCGGGAAGAACATTAGAATGCCAGCCCATGGTCCTCGAGTCCTGCACTACTGCAATCGTGAGACTGGACGCCAAAGCATGTCCTACACGGGTCTTTGTGGGCCAACTCTGTCATCATGGGGGGCAAGGCCAACCATGGTCATGGAATCCTGCACTACCACCTATAGGTCGCATAAATGAAACTACATTCCCCGGTGGGTCATCGTGGTCTGATTCTGTTTCATGGCAGCAGTGAGCCAATCATGGTCATGGAATCCTGCACTACCGCAGTTGTGGGACTATGTGGGTCGCTGTGGTCTGATTCTGCATGATGGTTGATGAGAGCCAGATGAAGTGTTTGTAGTACATGAGACTAAGGCCATCGTCAGATGGAGTATGTGAGCCTTTGGTAGTGAATATAAAGTCAATAGGTGTCGCTATGCCACTGCCCAAGAATGAGTATCAGATGAAGTGTTTGTAGTGTGTAAGGCTAAGGCTGTCATCAGATAGAGTATGTAAGCCTTTGGCATGTGAATATAAAGTTAATAGGTATCACTATACCACTATCTGAGAATGAGTGTCAAATGAAGTGTTTGTAGTACATGAGACTAAGGCCATCATCAGATGGAGTATGCGAGCCATAGGTATTGCTATGCCACTACTCAAAAATTTGAATTTCGTAGTCTAAGAACCCAGCTGTAGTGGCATCAGAGACAGCCCTGATATGAAAACTATGCCTGATAAACATGGATACTGGGAGCCCAATAGTGGTAAGCAGAGGCTATAAACCTGATAAAAGCCAGATATAAGTAAAATAGAGCATTGTTAGTTCATTGAAAAAGAGGTGAATTGAGAAAGGCTGGGTAGGAGGAGAAAAAAATAAAGAAAAACAGTATATAGAGCACCAGTAGGTATATGAGCAATATAAATTATAGTACTCTTATAGAAGGGGTCTATCTTGGAGGAGAGTATGATCAATGAGATATAGAAGAAGTTATATACAGAGAAAAAAACTATATAGCCAAGTGTGAGAGATTGACATTAGAGTTAAATACTAATAGGCTATAGGTAAATTTATCCAAATAGAGAAAGTCAAAATATATGAGCATAATAGCTGCAGTAAAGTTGAGATAGTTCTTGATAGAGAGGTTAAGAAGAGAGAGAATTCTTGATAAAATAATAAGAGAGATAGAAAGACATAGATGTAAAGAAAGTTTATATAAGAGAGTTACTTATAAAAGTACTATTATATAGTTCTGGAAGAGTTTTCTGGAAGTTCTGAATATTCTGAAAGATTGTTTTCTTTAGATCAAAATCAATTTCATATAGAGTACATCCTCTATACTTATTGATTTTAAGATCAGATTGATGTTTCAACTAAAGTCTTTATTCAGACTAGTTCTGGATATTTAGGATTTTCTATATTTCAGGAAATTTAAGAAACTAAGACTAGCTTAGTTGAATTGGTGTATTGCTGCAGACAATACCCAATTAGGAAATTTCATGATATAGTTAGAAGTAAGACCTAATGGAGTATAGATTTACTTAAAAGTAATTTGAAGATTATTAAATAGATTTATTTATTATTTATGATATTACTATACTAGGAGTAGTTGTGTAAGGAGATATTATAGAAAAGTATTCAGGAGTTGTGTTCAGATTATTTTAGTTCAAGATTCTGAGGTCTGGGAGAGGGGGTATTTATTATAAGCACACAACCTCCAAGCCACTGAAATCACATGTCACCCTCTGAACAAGCCACCGAAATCACACATGACCTCTGAACAAATCTGGAAATCACCTGCTTAATCACAAAGCTGAGTCAAACCGAAGTCACAATGTACAAAGCTGAGTCAATATGAAGTTACAGAATACAAGATTCACACAAATGGAATCTTACCAATCAGGACCAAATGCATATATACTAAGCACCAAGATGCATCGAAACAGAGAACTAAAACAAACAACAACTATAACTTCTGAACACACACAAATATGACTACTGAGATCTACAACCATATCCGTGCTGACATTTGGAATTCCATTATCAACTGAGCCACACCCTCTCTACCCCTCATGAATATCTATAGCCTAGCACTCCTCTATTTCGTGGAAGCTCAATGGAATGCCCTGAACATACTTAATGAGGCCCACTGGATCGGACAAATCTCAAGCTACTACCAGATCAACCGCCTCCTGGAAGACATGGTTGAACATCACCACAATATAGACATTATCCAGATGTCTCAACACCAGAAGCTCATTGCCCACAAATACCGAGAACTCTTTTACGAGTACAGTACCTTTATTCTCTATCTCCGAGTTACTACCACCAAAATGGTTGCTACCTTGTCCTATGGCCAAATTGATGATATGATATAAGAACTCAACCACAAGTATCTCAAGTATGTCCAGACTACTGACAGAACCTTCCTGTATCCTGATAATCATATCCTGCAAATGCCCCAAGTAGGATATACCATGAAGGATGTCTATGATATAATCCACTTCGATGAAGATGAAGCAGAAGACAATGATCCCTCTGACGCTGACATGACCTCAAGCCAAGGATCTCTGCCAATCCTGATCACACTGCCAACCTTGCTGATGAACTTACAATAGTTCATAACTACATACAAGACTTATTGGGACAATGACCACTGGCACGAATACCAACCCGCATTCACCCCCAATTACTTCAACTATAATGAAGAGACTGGAGAACACAACCTGTATCTTCAAACAACTCTTGAGATTGAACCAACCACTCCACCACCTGAGTATGAGTGACATGAACCACAGCTACTAGCTTACTACAACCCCATGACTCATAGTGCTGTAATCTATAGAAGGTACACAGACAGCGAATCTAATGAAAGTGAAGACAATGCACTACTCTTTTACCCACCAACATCTTATCTAGCATATGAGACAGATGATGCTATCCTGTGGGATAGAGATGAAGTTCCAATGTATTATTACCTTAGTGAACAAGGAGAAGTAATCCACAAACCACTCTTCCTAGATGACTACTTCATCAGAGATGATGCAATCGATGGTAATGTCAAAGACTACCCAGACAGCATCTAAACCTATAAATAGCTTAGCAGTTCTAGTATAGTTAGATTAGCCCTATATGATATGACTGTGAACTGACTCAGCAGTCAGATGATCTCTTGACATGTCAGATCACATTTGTACTACATGACTGCATTCTAACTCAGCAAGACACTTAGTGCTACATCCATATCTAGCATAGTTCAGATAGCCCCTCACTAGTATAAATACCCCCTCCTCTAGACCTCAGAATCTCAGACTTAAATATACAAGAACGTTCCTGAATACTTCCCCACAATATCCCTTCACACAACTACTCCTAATATAGCAATATCATGAATAGCGAATAAACCTATTTAATAACCCACAAACCACTCTTAAGTAAATCTGCTCTCCATTAGGTCCCACTCCTAACCCCATCACAAAATTTCCTAATTGGGTATTGTCTGCAGTGATACACCAATTCAACTAAGCTGGTCTTAGTTTCTTGAACTTTCTGAAATATGGAAAATCCTGAACATCCAGAACTAGTCCAAAAAAGGACTTTGGTTGAGACATCAATCCAATCTTGAAATCAATAAGCATAGAGGACGTACTCCATATGAAATTGATCTTGACTATAAGAAAATAGTCTTCCAGAATATCCAGAACTTCCAGGAAACTCTTTCAGAACTACATAACGATTACCCTAAAAAGCAACCCTCTTACAACTTGGTAGCAGCAGTTTATAATCTAATTCTGCTTCAAGACACTTTCTCACCCCACTACAAACCCTTCTGAGAATTCCTATAAGTTGGTATAAAGCCCAATCTGAACCAGAATTTATCCTGAACCATCTGACAATCTGGAGAGAATTGAACCTGATGTACAAGAACAATTTGACCTCCACACCTGTAACAAGTGAGACAAACTTCATTCAAAGAAAGAAGTACTCTGATTAAACTAGCAAATAGGCGAAACCTTATTTACCGAACTCCTTGCTCTACACCCAGCAAGTCAAGACGAAGAAGGTCTTATAGAAGCCTTCTTTACTCTTCTCAATAAGAGTTTTGTCAGCTCCACAAATCCAAGCGACCTAGGACAACTAGTAGTAGTCTTTCTAGCCTTAGTCCCTCATGAAGCCCAAGCCTCTGTAGCCAAGTAGCTCAACTCTACTGACTTTCACTGCACCAGGACCAAGACCACATTATACTACTGATTTCAGAATAGCAAGGTCTGCCATATTCTTAAAGAAGAAGCAAGAGAAACCCTTCATCAACTACCTGATCCCGAACCTGAAGCAGGCCCTGCTACAGTCTTATCTGAATCTGAAACCAATACTGAACCAGAACTTGACTTCGAATTAAGTCTATCTGAAATCAGATATACCACTGATTCTGTCTACTTTGACACCAAGCAAACCCAATTACACAGGGACCAAACCAAAGAGGAGGAAGAGTATCTCAGTGAATTCGATCCCGAATACACTACTGAAGGAAATGCACCTCCATCAGGCCAGAACACACCTACACAGCAACAAACAGCTATCTATTAAGCCCTTACTCCAGACCCACAACTACTACTCCAGCAACTTATATAGACCCAAAGAACACTCTCACACTCTGCACCAGTACCTCAAGTAGTATCAGTAACACCACTACCAGCAGTTCAACTGCCTCCAGTAAACAACATGGCAAACCAACAGATTCTAGACCTCACAGCCCAAGTAGCTATAATGGCAGCAACCATTACTGTCTTAGCTGAACAGACCTGACCTACAAAAAATCTGAGCCTACCTACCTTCAATGGTACTGCACAAGAAGTCCAAAGCTTCATTAGTGTAATTAACATCAACTTCGAAGCCAATCAATGAACCAATAAGTGAGTTGCTGACTGCCTTCTAACAAACAATTAAGACCACACTCTGGAACAACTCTTCACTACCACTACAGCCTATGTCTTTTTTTTTTTTTTT
>RBNI01006349.1:0-11437 GCA_003990745.1 Jimgerdemannia flammicorona
AAAAAAAAAAAAAAAAAAAAAAAAAAAAAAATCACAAATATAGTCAAAGGTACCAGAAATTGTAAAAAAGTATAGAAAGTACCAATCTGATACTAATAAAGAGATAACTCATCACTATTGCCTCTCTCTCACTATACCCTTACAGATATAGCAATCCAACCTGAGATAGAGGAGATAGAATAAGGGGAAAGGGACTTAAAAGATTACCTATCAATCTTGTAACTGGTATAGTAGTGAAGAAAGGACTATTAAAGCTCATTACTCTACTAACTGTAGAATTACTGAATGGAAAATTAGATTAATTTGCTCTTTACTTAGAAGTCTATGCTGGGTTCTACATAGTTGTAGTGGAGACACTTAGAACTCTGTATAATGTCCCTGAGGTCATACTATATGGCCTTACTGAGTCTCTTGGTTCCCATTTTGCATCACTTAGTAATATGCTTTATACCATATAGTACTAGACCCTTGGACATCCTATGATGAATTATGGGTTATACTTATAATATGAAAAAGATGAGGTAAGATGATTGGTAATATTCTCTTTCTGATATATCTTATGTTATATAAATACATATTATCTACTTTTATACTATTCTTTAGAGAATTGTCTTAAGATCATATTCTCAATTCAGAGTTCTATAAAGTGTACTAGGCAAGGTAGTTCTAGTATGTTCAGCTGGCAGTATGTAGAGAGGGATCAGAGAGCAGGATTGGAGATATTGAGCACTTTGTCAAGAGGAAAGAGAGTTGGTAGTGGTGGAGGAGGAGATATGATATGATCAGGAGAAAATCAGATGAGCTTTGCTGAGAAGATCAAGCAGAGGGGTCTGGTGGCTGGACTAGATGGGTGGCTGTAGGGTAGTAAGAGAAAGACTGCTGCTAGAGGGCTGAGAGAGGCTCTCTTGTGGGTATCTAGTGGAAGAGTTAGTAGTATAGTGGCTGGAGATATGACTGCTGATGAGGCAGTAACTAGTAATCTAGAAAAAAAATCCAGATGTAACTACTGATAGCAGGGCTGAGAAGATGGAGCCTGGAAGAATAGAGGATCTGGCAGATAGTGTAATGAGTCTGGTGGTAGCCCTGTTACTTAAGAAGTCAATCTTAGAGTTCACAGTTACTTTGTGCTTCTAGGGCTTGGTAGTGATGACAAAAATGGTCTTGGGGCTAATTGCTAAGTAGATAGATGGTATAGTATCTGTAAAGTTCCTACAGGATTTAGAAGAGATAGAGGTGGGCTTTGAGGAGGCTGGGCCATTAGAGAAAGCACTGAAGACTGAACTAACTGTTGGAGAGATATATGTCCCAATGATATAATGCTTGAGGTGAGACCCCAGGGTGGTGCAACTTCTGATAAAAGAAGTACCCATGGTGACTGCTATAGAGATGAGAAAGAGAGTTGAGGAGATCATGGCTGAGTATGAGGAGGTGGTCAATATTGGATTTCAGATCTGAGAAGGTACCTCTTTCAGAACAGAGAATGTTGATGTCCAGATTTGATTGACCAAGAGAGAGGTTATCAGAAAGACTTATGATTGGTCATTGGTAATAGTGTGGGGGGCCTTTATATGTAAGATAATAAGGGTGAAGAGGAGTGAGAAGGAGGAAGAGGATTTATTGGAGGCACTGGAGGAGCTGAGTAGTATAGTGGAGCAGAGGGTGAAGACTTGGAAGATGTTTGTGGAATTGATATACATATCTGGAGATAGTAAATGGAAAGTAAGTCCATGTAGATAAGAAATGGAAGAGGTCTCAAGAATACAAGAGGCAGAGAGAGCTACTAGTAAACCTGGAGAGGAAGATGAAGAGAGATACTGATAGCATTGAGGATACTGGGGGAGCCAAAGTGAGTATTTGGGCTAGTGAAGATGGGGGGGATATAGAGGAGGGTCCAGAAGAGACCAGGAAGATATCTAGTAAAAACTCATATATAGATGATATATTTGAAGTCTAAGAGAATACTCCTCCTTTTATCAGAAGAGGTCTAGTCTCAAGAGTCTAAGCAGCAGAGGATATGCCTATATGAGATATCTAGCAAGTATACTTTAGAGTTTCTGAGGTGGCAAAAGGGGGACAAGTAGTGGTAGTTAGTAAGGATGAGCTAGTGAATATCTCTGAGGAGGAGTGGGATGAGACTGTGAGTGCAAGAACCAATACCTCAATGCTGGGAGAGGGGAGACCAGTGACTCCAGGTGGAAAGAAGGTGGGAAACCTACAGTAGATATATCAGATAATGAATAACTTAATAGCTGAGGAGTTGGGAGACATGGATCTAAGGATACTAAGTGATGATCAATGGGTGTAAATCTTACATAGAGATAGAGTGGTAGAGGCTCTGAAGGTAGAAGTGCTTGCAGTTTTCTTAGAAGAGAAAGAATATGAGGTTGATAAGGTGAGGGAAGTGGAGCTAACAGTTGTTGCTAGAGAGTGGGCTGCCCTCTGGTAGGCAGAGAGATATAGTTTGCAGCTTTGGTAGAAAGTCTGCTTAGAGTATCATAAGGACTTTGAGGAAAAGGAGAATGGGAAGCTAGCTGAACTTCTAGTGGGATTGGAGACTAAGAGAGTGAAAGAGAAGGAGGTGGCTATTGAATGTGATTTGGACTTGACACAGGAGAAGATAAATGTGGAGCTATAGAGAATATACTTGACTTTTAACATTACTTTTTATAAATAGTATAACCAATATTTTTTTTTTGAATGTGAATGGGCTATGGGGATCAGTTCAACATTAGAACATTTTTACTTAGTTGAAGAGATTGGAGACTAATCTCTTTCTTTTGCAGGATGTTAGATGTGAAGATGACTTAGATAGACTGAATTGGATGAAAGAATAGAGAGGTGTGGTAGTTTGGAGGGACAAGGTGGGGATTTTGGCCTGGAGAGGCAAAGGAGAGATATGAGATATAAAGAGCTGGGGTAACTGGCTGGTTTGGGGTAAGTGGAGTCAACCAGGTTGAGAGTCAGTAATAGTGAGTTCCTGCTACTATCTTGCTATGCAGAGTGAGCAAGTAGAGTGGGTAAAGGAACTCTGAAAGAGTAGAGCCCTTGTGGAGACTAGAGTGGATATTCTTGAAGAGGACTTTAATATGGTCAAGGATGTGCTAGTAGATAGGACTAACAGAAAGTAGGGGGCTAGAGATCAGAGCAGAGGTCTGGAGATATAGGAGGAAGTGAAAAAGCTAAGTTCTCTGGTAGATGCTAGCAGAGAGCTCTAGGAGGATTTATCTACACTAAGCAAATGACCTGGAGATGCAGATTGACTGGATACTGATAATGGACTACTGGGGTTTAGATATTTGGAAGTTGCTAGAGGCTGAGTAGTATCTATGGTCTAATTATTAGAGACTATTGAGACAGGGTCATTTCAGGTGAAGCAAGAATAGATTAGGGCATTAGTATCTTAACTTCTCTCTGCTAGTAGATGGAGAGCTGTAGAACAGATAGATTATGGATATTTAGTAGAAGATTAGCAGTTGGATCAGTGAAGGCCTTTCTATAAATGCTTGCTAGAGATAATTGAAGAAGAATATCAGAGTTTACTAGAGAGAGGCTGGTCAGACAGAGGAAAGATGAAGAAGAGAGAAAGAGTGCATTGGGCCTCTAGCAGACTTGCTCAGCTATAGGGTACTTGGGCTGAATTACTGAGCTCAGAAGAGATTGAGGGTTAGAGGTTGATGTATGTCAAACTGGAGGTAGTAGAGCTATAAACTGTTTTGCAGGAGAAAGAGGAGCTGTATATGAAGGAGATGGCTGCTTAATTGAGATGGCAGGAGTTGGAAGAGAGAGAGGCCCTCTCAGTATCTTTCTCAGCTACTTCAAGCCAGATGGGCAAAGTAGAGGTGGGATGGTGTAGTTGATTCAGTAAGTATGATTATTCATGATACTCAGTAAATCCTTGGCTCTCTCAAGGAACATTAGAGTAATTTATAGAGTGAGAAGGTTGGGGGTACCAGTGCTAAGAACATTGAGCTTGCTCTGGAGGACTGGAGCCCTCTTCTAGTGGATAGTATTGAGTAGCTATCCTGGCTAGTTCAGAAGGAGGAGATTCAGTAGGTCATTTCTACTATAAAGTTGGGCATGGCTCCAGGTGAGGATGGGCTCTCTTGGGATTTCTGAAAGTAAATAGTAGGAGTCTCTGGAGTTCTTAGAGAAATAGTGGTACTGTATAATCATATTCTCTTGACAGAGAGATGGATTGGTAAGTAGGATCTTGGCTTGGTGATCTTACTCTATAAAAACAAAGATGATAGAAAGAATTAGAGAAACTGGAGGCCAATCATGCTTCTGGATATAGATAGAAAGTTGGTTATCAAGGTGATAGTGGTATATCTACAGCAGGTGACCCAACAGATACTGGGTGAGGAATAGTGTGGCTTTGTTAGAAGATGTCTTATTTAAGATAGTAGTGTGTAGGTACATGATATCATTGAAGGGATACAGACAAGTGGTCTGGATGAGAGGCTAGTTTTTTTGGTTCAAGAAAAGATCTATGATTGAGTGAGATATATATATATGACTAGATAAGGTACTTGATAGGATTGGGGTCCTATGACAATTCCAGATCTCAATAGTTAGCTTACTGAAAGGAAGTAAGATAGCTATCTTGTACAATAGTTATAAGAGTGCAATATTTTCTCTAAGAAGAGGGGTCTCCCAAGGAGATCCATTATTACCCATCCTTTATACTCTCTTATTATAACCCCTAATGGATAGGATAAGGCAAAGGGTAGCAGAGTTGTCTATATTCAGAGTTGTTTGGAAGGTGGGTATCTTTGCTGATAACATAGTAGTGGAACTAGGCTTGGTGGCTAATGTAGTGATATTGAGAGAGACAGTGGAGTAGTATGAGGTATGTTTGGGTATGAGACTAAATTGGTATAAGTGTGAGATGATGGTGCTTGGAAATAGAGTGGTAGGAGGGGATATCATTGAAATAATTATTCTGGCTGATGAGACTGTGTAGTATCTTAGAGTTCATCTATTAGTATATGGGTCTGCTCTGATCAAGGCCTGGTGAGAGAACAGAGTCTCAAGTTAGGGTGAGATACTTTAAAGCTAAAGAGGGCACTATATCTCTCTGGCTAGCAGAGTAGTAATTCTGAATATCTATTAGCTATCAAAGATTTGATACTTGGCCTATTATCTAGATTTCTCTTCTTAGGTAGTGAGGTGGCTATTAAAAATAGCAAAGGATTTAATCTGGATAGGGTATTGAAGTCAAATTGACTAGAGCACTCTTTTACTGCCAGTAAACTATAACAGTCTTAGTTTAGTAGATTTTCTAAGAAAGCTTCATTGCTTGAGGGCCTGGTGGCTAAGAAGAGTAGTAAAACTATAAGAGAGTAGCTGGATCTCTTTAATGCAGAAGGTGTAGGAGATGAGGGTTTCTCTAAGGAGTTCTATAGGAGATCTTTTGTTACTGGTGAGCCTACAGGATAGTGAAAGACTGTGCTTCAAAGGATTCTGGTGAGAGATTACTGTAGAAGTACATTATATTGGGCTGCAGTAGTGGGGTAATGAGAGAGAGATATATTGGGGGCTGGCAATATAGCACTGGAATAGACTCTTGCTTGAGAGCTTCTCTCTTATTGAATTTGACATTAGAGATGGAGTTGAGTGTCAGAGAGAGATGGGGTTGGACATGTGGTGAATTGGCAGAGTGTTGATATTGGTGAGAAGTGGGACTAAGATAGAGTCTGGTTCTGGAGTGTGAAGGTTAAGCAGTAGCTTCCCCTCAAGTTCTGGATAGTATGGTAGTATGCTAAAGAGGAATATCATACTGAACTTCTGCTCTGGATATTTGATTGAAGGTAGAGAATTTGAGTATGAGGAGTGCCTTAAAGAGGGTTTTATACAGTTGTCTGAATATTGATTAGAGGAGTGTAAGGTGCTTGATAGTTTCTGGATTGTAGTAAGAGAGTGCCTGGGGGTCCATAGGAGGGAGAATATAGTGAGGGGCCATTGGGAGGATTTGAAGAAGTATCTCATAAGGGGAGTGGGAAATGAGTAGATTATATGTAGCTGGGTCTTAGTGATTTGGGTGGGACTGGTTGGGTATTAGCACTTTGTATTTGAGGGCAAACAGTGGTTGAGCATTGCAGAGAGGTTGTCAAGGTAGGACAGGCTGATGGAGGATCTCTTAACTGACTGGTGGGTGGGTTGGGGGCCTCAGGGTGGCTGTCACTGCTGGCTTGTTGAGAAGATCTGTGTGCAGAGCAGAGGTGATTGAGGGCCAAGTGATCTTCAAACAAGTAGGAATGGGTGGGGTTCCTCCAGGGAGATTGAGTAGTGGGTTGGGTCAGATATTGTAATTATATAACATAGAATGTAGTAATAAAGCATGGAGTCCAAGTGACTATAAAAAAAAAAAAAAAAAAAAAAGGGGGTAGGACGATTGGGGCTACAAGATTGACGTCATCACTCTCTGCATTTCTCTCTCTGCAGCCTCAAAAATCTGCTCGGGCACTTCCACCAGTCCTTCCACCTCTCTGATGATCCTCCGAATTGCATGATAAATGTGATACTACATAAGTCGATTGTTTTATTCATTTGAAGGTAACATGGAGAGAGTGGTGGAGTGCGATTAGAGGCACCGGGTTGCAGGCTCCTGTTCCAGGTTTTGAAGCAAAGCAGGAACTAGTTCCATATATTGTACATCTTGTCGTGTCGGAGGGGTTGTTCTGGTCGGGGACAACGGAGAACTACGGTATTGCCGTTTCATATATTACTAATAAAAAAATAATGGGTGTAATGTCTGCCGCCGATATCGAGTCTATCTTGGCTAAATATCGAAACGTGATCCCGAAGGTCATGTTAAATGACTTTATGGAATTGAGCAGAATGCACGGGATTTTTGGCATCTTGTTCATGGAGTATCATATATGGAACCAATGGAGAATAAGAAAGAAATGGTGCAGGCGCTCATCAAACGGCACCCGTAGAAGCAGAAGTTGTAAATTGTAGTTGCATGCACTTTTGAATGAAAATATCCCGTTTGCCGTGACAATTTACTCGACTACGAACTCGTGGAACTTGCGAAGTTGTATATACAAGAATTCTGCTTTTCATGTCAGGAAAGTGCTCTAGCCACAGCGTTAAGACGCAAGTCATACGCAATTGAGCAATGATGCCACTGTGGTGGTAGAGGTGGTGACGTGCGATGACGGGTGAAAGGGAAGAGGTCCGAACTGGTCCGGTGGTCGTCGGTAAAAAAAAAAAATAAAAAAAAAAATAAAAAAAAAAGGTCCTTGGATCGGAGACTGGAGGATGGAAACCAGAAACTGGTGCTCGTTGAGGGCGGACCGTGCGTCGCGGAGCTTCTATTTCCGATTACCGCTGACATAGACGATGACCGGGTCTACGACAGAGACGAATGTATCGTGCGTCAATCGCGTTATCTTCGGGGGTCAAACAGGTTTGGTTTCGATAGCGCAGATTTGTATACGTACTCGTAGTTGGCCAGCAGCTTCTGGCTGTTGGCCTTGTGAATTTTGATGGTGCCGGTATGCTGATGTGATTTTGAACAAGAGGTGAAAGGAGCAGAAGGTGAAGTTCCGAGTGGTTTTGTTCCGTGGTAAGCTCCTTAACGTCTGCGACTGATATCATCACTTCATCATCCACACATCAAACATCCCGTGAACGGCATCCTGCCTTTCCGCCATCCCGAAGACGCGTGCGACAACACCGCCAGCACAACCTTGCAATGCCGTTGCCAACCATAACACGCTTTGCCCAAAACTAGAGTCCTTTGACATTGTAGAATGATATTCAACACCAACTGGGGTAAAGCAGAAAAATGCGCCTGATCGCAACCATCCTACGAAAAAGAGAAAAAAAATCAACTCTTTCATTGCCAATCCTACGTAGCCACATATAGTTGCGGATAATATACATTTTCATTTCCACGCCCAGTACCTCCAGGTGCTTTTTCCAGCTCAGTCGCAAGTTTAAGTTTCAATACAACCGACTTCGTGAGGCATGACTTTCGGATTGGCCATTTCATTGACGCAGGTGAGCGTGATGGTGGAATTAGCACCTCCAGGAGATTTTTCCAGCTGAGCCGCAAGTTTAAGTTCCAATTCAACCGACATGGCTTTCGGGATTGGCCATTTGATTGTCGCGGGTGAGCGTGATGGTGGGATCTCAATGTCATGGGTACCCGACGCTGTTGGCGCCATATCGGAACGTCATATCTGTTCTGAACACTCTCTGTGGTCAAAGTTTCCCTCCCTTTTTTTCCTCGCCACCCTCGGGTGATTTGTTAGGGTTCCCGGTTAGGATAGGCCAAACTCTCTTCTACGCCCATCGTGATGAGATGTGTGACGGAGAATCGCATCTGCAGCATTAAGCTGGATGTTTACCGTCGTCATCAAAATACATTAATATGAACTTTGAATTCCAGCACAAACAAGGCTACGAGCATTTCATAAAAGGAAGATTGGAATAAATAAACACATGCTGTTGGGATGTTTGGTGAAGGTTGTGAAGCAGAGGTTGGTCTTGGGGACATCTGCTTCCGTTTTTCTTGGGGCAACTTTGGTTGTAAGTGGTCAGAGGGTTTCTGTCAGTTGTAAAGATTCCATTGCCAACAAGTTGATTTGTTTATGTTGTCTCCATATCAAATCAGGCGGATGATCGGTCAAAGATGCCTCAAACTCCCATTCACTGATATCGACTACACCGTTAGAAAAACGCTCAAAGGTATGATAAAGAGTAGATTTTCGGTCAAAGACGAAGGCGTCTTAATTATCTTGTTCGGGAATGGAGAAAATAATTTCAACGTTCGGTACTCAATGTCGCTCAACCTGGAAATGGTTATGAACGGCGCGTTTTGATGTCGCCTCCAGTGAAAAACGGGCACAACCAGCCAGCGGACATAAGCACCATACACACCCAATGGCCATAGCATAAGGAACCCCGCAAAGCCACCGGCTGAGTTGGTGACGTGAAAGTGTGACCATTGAAGGAAAACCGACTTCCTGCTCAGCGCGTGTCCTTTGCTTACGTCCTCTCCTACTTCATTCTCGCGGCCCCACATTTCTGCATTCGGCACCGCCAAACAGGCAGCTGAACCGACCCACCATCCCACCATCCCACCGTCCCCGTCTCGTCTCTAACCCCGTGGGCGCGTCGGTGGCGAATCTCCGAATTCAAAAATCACAAACCACCTGAGGTATCGCAGATCGCATATCCGCCCTTCGCTCCTCCCCGCTCTACACACCGCATAATCCGCATCCAATCTACAATGTTCACGACTACCTATCCGCACGAGCCCCGCTACTCCGCCGCCCTCGCCGCCGCAGCTCCATCGGCGCCCCCCTCCACTGCTTCAAGGAAGCGCATATGGAGCCACAGCTTTGGTAACGGCGGCAGTGGGATTACGGCGGTGCTGGAGGTCGAGAAAGCCGAGCCGGCACAGGTGCGTTGGTAGGGCGTGTCATCTTGTGTTCAGCGCGCTGTAAAAACTTCCATCTCTTACTCCCTGGAATCTATCCCCAACAGAAACGCCACACCTCCGTGGACCGCGAATTCAACGTCCGACATCCCTCTCCACCTGCACAGAGTCCGCTCTCCGTCGCATCCGTCATGCATGTCGTGCCTGTCACGCCGCCTGCGTCCTCGCCTATGCAAAGGGGAGATTCGGGCGTCGGAAGTATGATGCAGGGGAGGTTTGAGGACGAAACTGATGCCGCGTTGGAGAGGAGGATGTCGGATGTGTCCATGGATGATGTGACTATGGGCGATGCAGTTGAGGTGGGTTTTGGATTCTCGAAGGTTGAGGGGGGGGGGGGATGATTGGTCTTGGTGTGCATTTTGATTGGGAGGTGCATGGTAATGGATTGGACGTTGCCTTTATTGCAGCCGAATCATTCATTTTCTCATACTTCCATACATTCTCATTATTCTTTCCACTCTGACTAGCATCCACTTTTTCGGACCCCATCCTCGTACATCACCCGTCAACCGGCCACCCCTCCCCGTTCACAGACCACCGTGCAAGTCGCCTCCCAGCAACAGCAATTACCGGGTACTAGCATCTCCATGGGTTGGCGCGCCGATTGCGAAAAGTGCCGTTTGAAGGTGCCGGGGCACTATGTGCACATCATTCGCGGGGAGAAATGAGGTGGAGACGGTGTGTGTGTGTGGTGGTTTGGTTGATTTGGAGGTGGGGTTGCGCGCGAGATGATGAATAATGGAGTGGTGGCAATCTTTTGGTGATTCATTTGACATGTTGAGTCGATTTTATTTTTCTGTTGTCATGTTTCTGTGTTGTAAAACCGAAAAATTATTTTTCTCTGTTGTCATGTTTCTGCATGTTGTAAAACCGAAAAATTTGTAAATAGTTTTCTGCCATATTCTAGACCCTTGCTACATCTTCTCTTTAACATAAAAAGACGTGCGTTGAAAAGCAATTTGATGATCACCATCACATGACCGTAATCCATAAATAGAAAATGCGAGAAATCCACCAACTCACTCCATACCACAAAGCCCAGAACTCACTCCCCTTCCCACTCCCTTCCCCTCCCCGTAAACCCCAAAAATGCAATCATCGGGCCCGCCAGGTACAGTCCCTTCCCCTCGCACCCCACCAGGATCTATCTCATTAAATTGATACGAACGGAACCAACTACGAATTCTTCACGAAAGGCTTCTACAACGCCCCTGTCTCCAAGTTCCTGCTCCTATCCGTCGGCGGCTGCTCGCTTCTCGCCAACGTCCTAACCGTCAAGACGGCATTCCATTTGCAGCTTACCCCGCACTTGACGACGCATCACCAGGTATGAGTGGATGGAGTAGGGGGAGACGGAATTGGTTGCCTGTCGCTGAAGCTTGACTGGAATGCCGAGACCGATTGGGTGCCCAACTGTTGGCATCGTGGCTTGGGAACGCGGAACCACGGTTTCATATGACACACTTCTTCCTGCCTTCATTCCAAAGTTGTTCTTACCATGACCCCACACGCCTTCACGTACCGCGTACCTCCCTTCACGCCTTACCCCTTACCTCACCGTTAGTTCTGGCGCCTGCTCACACATCACTGCGCCTTTGCCAACTCGTCCGAGCTCTTCTTTGGCGGGATGGTGCTCTACCACCTGCGCGTCATCGAGCGGCATTTCGGTAGCTCTAAGTATGCGGTAAGAATATACGGATCGGCGGGTGGGGAGATGAAGGGGGAGGGGAACGTTTTCATGCACGACTCCATTTACGACTGGCGCCACGGTTACGCATCATCAAACGTACCGTACCCATGTATATACGCAGGCCTTCCTATTCGTCTCCTCCGTCATCTCAACCCTCCTCGAGGTCGGCGCCCTCGTCTCGGGCGGGCCGTTCGGGCTAAGATACATCCCAGCGGGGCCGTAAGTGTCTCGTCTCGTCTCGTCTCGTCTCGTCCCGCCTCTCCCTTCGCAATCGTTCACCTGTTCTAACCCCC
>RBNI01006350.1:0-11436 GCA_003990745.1 Jimgerdemannia flammicorona
GGGGGGGGGGTGGAGCTTAAGAGTGGCATGCATGGAAAGGAGCTTGCTTTGGATGGTTAGTACATGAATCACTGTTATGTCGGCAACTAACCCCTTTCACGTGATCCGTTTCCGTCTCCAGTTCCAACGGGCAACAGTCACTGAAGCTGGTGTCCAGATTACTGCGCCGTACTCGGTGGAAACCGAGTGGGGGTTCGCCGAGGTGGGTTACGGCGCGTAATGCTACGAAGGAGTCGCTCGATAACCTTGTAGGATTTATAGTGCAATATGAAAATGAATAGTCAATACATCTTTGAGAGTCGATGTAAAGGAGTTTTGGTTGCTATTGTCATGGTTGCCTTATTTGTTATTCGTAGTGGTCGATGTCGATGGAAGTAAATCGTAATCATGCTATAAATTGTCATGCCTTGAGCGGGATCGCTGGGTTGTATCATGACCCGCAAAAATCTTAATCAAGCGAGCTACGCAAGCAAATAATCCACTCCGCGCAACACCTGCAACTCAAAAAAGGGAAGAGGGGGGGGGCGAACGAATCGGCATTCTGCCCATATCGACCCTTATTTGACTGAACGTGCTTTCGCTTCAGCTCTACACGCTGGCTTCTGGATTTCTAAATGTGGCGCGGTGTCAGGTGACTTCAGGGTTCCTTTAGTAAGCACACCTTTGTGTAGGTCGTCAGTACGAAAAGTAAGTTGCCGTTTTGTTGAGACTCGCTGCGCTCGTTTCTGTCTTGAAGACATTAAGAATGAACTCTGAAGTCACCTCTACCAATGACAATATCTGATTCGACATCCTCCAGTGGCCAAGAAAGCGAAAGCAAGGTATCCTGATCCTTGCATTCTGGGCTATGTATACAAATGCATTGACTTACACACTACGCTGCTTCCCCTATTTCTTTGGCAGAGTTATCCTCGTCAAGCTCCTCTCTAGCGCCGGCACCGGCTACTTCTACGTCAGGAGCCGGCCCCGCACGTTGCCCAAGCTGTCCTTTATCAAGTTTGATCCCAGAGGTAGGCGTGCAAAGATCCTTTACCGAAAGTGTGAGGTGGGAAGGCAGAGAGATGGACTCAGCTCCCCCTGACCGATTTCGATTTTGTTCTTCTGCGTTTTGTTTGCGGCCCTGCGGTCCTGCGGTAGTCAACCAGCGCGTCCTGTTCACCGAAGCCAAGATGAAATGAAGCGACAAGATAGTGTATAGACCGAAAACCCCTCATGGTCGACATGCCAATAACCCTCATGCTCGACATGTAGCTACTCATCTAAATAGGAATATCTTTATTTCATTGGAGAGGCATGGTTGGGTCGAGGGTGGTCAGAGAAGAATGAATCAATGACGGGCTGCAATGCTGCATGCAATTTTTTTTTTTCCAATGTGAATGGACTGGGTGTCCGCGATGCCGAGGTGGCGACCGCTCAAAAAATCGTGATCAATGTTGACTATCGAAATTTGTTAAAATCACTTGACTAGTCTTGAATAGTCCTTTTTCCATAGCGAGAACGAAAACAAAAACAAAATCCACATGCCCGCGTCTCGAGCGCCAAGCAGAAAGCCGATCTCGAGTGGCAAAAGCAACTCCTCCTCAATAAACACCCCCAATACAAGCTAATCTCAGACATTGGGAGTGGAATCAACTTCAAGAGACCTGGGTTGCATTCCTTATTGGAATGTTCACATTATGGGCTGGTTAAAGATGTATTTTTTCCAAGTGGCATCCATCCATCTTCATCTTTGATATTGATATCTGTCCCTGACTAGTTTTTTATTTAAATATTAGATTGTTCTTACCCAAAGAGATTGTCTTTGTTGCTTCACCTTTCAACTTAATAGAACCAAAATTGTGATTCTTTTAGCAGATAATCTCTTCTCTGATGATGACTCTAAAGAACTTACAGAGGATATCCTTGCAATAAATACTATCTTTATCTGCTGGCTTCAAGGTTGACAGGTAGGCCAATATTGGCAGCTCAGACAGTAGCAGCAATAAGTCCAAACAGTACTATCATAAGAAGTAACAATTAATGATATAGTTAATAAAAATAAGTGTATACTCAAGACAAATCAATTAATGAGACAATGAATGAGCTATACTAGATAAGTTATTATCCTAATGTCAGAATGATATATTTATCTTAATATTAATTAGGTACTATGTTTAAACTTATTGTTATTTAATATAGTAGTTGCAGATTATCAGTATATTCTCAAAGACTACTTAGTATTAATACTTTATAGAAACAGTATTATATAGTGATCACATTAGTGATCTGGATATAGAATATTATCTAGGATGAGTATTGAGATTGTAGATAAATGCTCAAAGATCATATTTATTCTAACTTATATATTTATATAATATATTCCAAAACTGAACTAATGTTTTATTAAATTTCAAATTTTAATTATTTAAATAAAAATACTCTATATATATTTTATATTAGAGATATTTAAAAATATTAAATTTATTATTTTATCTTTAAAAAAAAAAAATTAAAAAAAAAATTATTAATTTAGTTTTGGAATAAAATTATTTATAAATATTCTTTATTTAATAGATAGACAATAAATTGATATATATATTTAAAACTTATTATAGTTATTTTTTTAATATTTCTCTATAATCTTATATAATTTATTTTTTAAAATCTTATTTATTTTATCTTTTTAAATATATATAATATATTATTAATATACTGAATTCAAACATTAAGACAATGATATTTTATCTAAAGAAGGTTATTTAAGTATACTTTCTATTTATAATAAATTATAATATATTTATTAAATATATTAGTTATAGTTTGAGATTATATAAATTATTATAGTATTAAATATATATAAGAATAATAGGAGAATAAATAGATACTATATAGAACAGACTAATATTAGATAACTAGAAGTATATAGTATCCTCTAATAAAACAAAAATCATTTTATATATATTGTAACATTTTAGCGTAGTTTATTTCTTTTCCCTGACTTTCTTGAATATTCTATAACCTTCCAGCACTTTCTGCGTACTTAGAAATTCCCTTCTTGGCGCTGAGCATTAACTAGTACTTATTTAGTTAGTCACTGATTGTCCTGGAAACTTATAGAACTTTATTTGTCATCATTTGTCATCTTTGCCGAGAACTTTCCTCTTGGCATTTTCCTTTGATTTCTCAGATCCTTCCGGATCCTTCTTTCAGATCTTGTATAAATATCTCCTTTGTTCTCATGAATAAAGCTTCAGAATATTTTCTCTTAGAAATCCTTCGAGAACACTTGAACTCTTAGTATCTCTTCGAGCTACTTAAGATTACCAGAACTAGTCGCTTCCTCATTTAGAAACTAGAACCGTTACACTTGGTAGCAGTAGTGAAGTTACACCTAGCCTTATCAAGATACCTCTCAAGATATCAGTCACAACACTATGGAGGACAATAGGTGAAACCCTTCATACAGTACCTACAGTCCAGGCAATGCCTCATACAATCAGCAAGAAGAAGAGGAACAGCAAAATCCTACTCAGTCAAACGGGGCCATCGAGAGTCTTTTGCAGAATACATTAGCTCAGATTGCCCAACTTCAAGAATGTATGGAAAGAAAGGAAAGCAAGGCCTCTGCTCATACCTCTGCACCCCTACCAACATCAATACATCTAACAGCAGTTACTATCAAGCCTCAGAAGCCCAATATCTTTGATGGTCAAAGAGGAGGACTGTCTACCGACACCTGGCTTTTCCAATTGGAGCAATATGGAGAGCTGACCAATTTGGAAGAAGCAACACTAGTCCAATTTGCCGCCACACTCCTCTGAGGGAATGCCACAATCTGGTGGCGAAATCATGTCCAGAATACCAGATTTTCTGGCTGAATCAAGACCTGGGGCGAATTCTCTGATGCTATTCAAGGCCAATTCAAACCAGTCAACAGCACTAAGACCGCTCGAGACCATCTGGTAAATGTCAAATAACTCAAGTCTGTGCAAGCATACAATGCACAATTCCTATCAATCCTGCTAGAATTACCACATGTCACTGAAGACGAGAAGGTCGACAAGTACATCCGAGGCCTGAAAGGTCAAACCCGAGTTCGTGTCGAACTAGAAGAACCCAAGGACCTAGATACAGCAATGAAAATTGCTGGTAGGTTTGATGTCATCACCTACGGTCACCGCTTTGAACAGAAGAGACTACCTTTCAACAACAACAACAACAACCACAGAAGGGAGGAACCCAAAGTCAGAACTGTTGGACCTGCCCCCATGGATCTAGAGACTATTGATAAGAACAAGAAAGGCAAGCTTACCCCCGAGGAAAAAGAGCACCTCAAGAAGGCTGGAGCCTGCTTCTTTTGCCGTCAGCCTGGCCACATTGCAACCAAATGTCCCAAGAAAACCGCCAAACCAAAGAGGATTCTGATCCTGTCCAAAGACACTCAAGGTCAACCAGTTGAACAAGAAGTTGTACTCAATTTCATGCGAGTCAACTCCAAGGCCCAGATCCCTCAAGCACAGTCAGAAGGAGCCATTGGTTTGGACCTTCAAGCAGTACAACAAGTCACCATTCCAGCACACGAGAGAAGGCTCATTCCAACTGGCCTTTCAGTCGAAATCCCCAAGGAACATTATACAAGAATTGCACCAAGATCTGGCCTCAGCTTTAAGCACTCATTGGATGTTGGTGCTGGAGTCATTGACCCTGACTTCTGAGGTGAAATGCAAGTCCTGCTAGTCAATCACAAGAACCAGCCATACACTATCAATGAAGGTGACAGAATCGCACAGCTCATTCTGAAGCAAGCCACCCTACCAGTTGTCAAAGAAGTCACCAAGCTATCCTCAACTAAGCGAGATCAGAAAGGCTTTGGCAGTACTGACAAAGTTGCAAGTATAGCCGAGAACCAAGCCAACTCAATGCTCATCTTCAAAGGTCTAGTCAAGGGACAAGAACTAGATGTTCTCATAGACAGCGGAGCTGTTGGGAACTTCATCAACAAGAACCTCATCGATAAGCTCAAGATTCTTACCAAACCAGCTGGCAATAATGGTGGAGTTGTCACCGCAGATGTCACCACCTTACCAATTGACTCAATTACTGCTAAACTTCCCCTCAAGATCCAGAAGTACTGGGAACGTTTAGATTTTGAGGTAGCACCACTAGGAGACCATGACCTGATCCTAGGCAAACCCTGGCTTACACGACACAACTCTCAGATTGATTGAACCAAGAATGAAGTCACCTTGATTCAGGATGGAGCTAACATTACCATCAAGCCAGACAAGACTCAGACAAGAACCCCAATTGCTACTCTTTCAGCAATTCAGTTCAAGAAGGCCCTCAAGAAAGCTACCTATGCCTTTGTGGCACTGATCCGACCAAAGAAAGAAGACAAGAAGCTATCAATTAATGAAAGTGTCAAGTTACTACTGAACAAGTACAAGGATGTCTTCCCAGACAAACTACCTGGCCTACCACCTCCAAGAGACCATGACCACGAAATCAAGTTGGTACCTGATGCAGCTATACCTAAGAAGAAAATGTACCACATGTCTCTACTCGAAATTAAAGCAGTCAAGAAGGAACTCAACGAACTCATTGAGCGAGGAGCCATTTAACCAAGCAAGTCACCCTTTGGCTCCCCAGTCCTATTTGTCAAGAAAAAGGATGATACTCTGCGAATATGTATAGACTACCGAGCACTCAACAAGATCACAGTCAAGAACCATTATCTGCTACCGCTTATAGATCAAATCTTTGATGCTCTCAAGAATGCAAAGTACTTCACCAAGATTGATCTTACCTCTGGGTATCACCAAATTTGAATCAAGCCAGAAGACATACCCAAGACTGCCTTCATGACACCCTTTGGACTCTATGAATTCCTAGTCGGCCTTTGGTCTCACCAATGCGCCAGCAACCTTTCAAGACCTCATGCAAACTGTCTTCAAGGATCAGCTGTATATCTTTGTACTGGTATACATTGATGATATTCTGATCTTCAGTAGCACTGAAGAAGAACACCTCAAGCACATCGAACAAGTCCTCAAGATCCTCTGCAAGAACAAGCTCTATGCAAAGCTCAAGAAATGTGAATTTTTCAAGGATCAAGTCGAATGCCTTGGACACATTGTATCAGCCAAGGGAATTCAAGTAGACCCAAGGAAAATACAAGCCATTGAACAGTGGCCTGTATCAGCAAACCTCACTGAACTCAGGTCCTTCCTTGGTCTGGCTGGATACTACCGTCGATTTGTCAAGAACTTTTCTGGCATTGCAGAATCTTTGACAAACCTCCTGCGAAAGGAACCCAACTCTGACCTCTATGTCCCCTATATCTGGGATGCCTTCTGTCAACAAGCTTTTCAAGAACTCAAGAACCGCCTGACCCATGCACCTGTCCTTAGAAACATGGACCCAAACTTGAAGTTCACGGTCACTACAAATGCATCTAATTTTGCCATTGGTGCAGTCATTTCTCAAGATGATGGTCAAGGACACTGACCCATTGCCTTTGAATCAAGAAAATTGTCCCTAGTGGAACAAAAGCTAGCTACTTATGAAAAGGAACTCCTGGCAATCATGCATGCCCTCAAGACCTGGTGACACTATCTAGAAGGAGTTGAGTTCGACATAATCACTGATCACAGGTCCCTTCAGTACATCAACACTCAACTAACCCTTTCTCGCCAACAAGCCAAGTGGAGCCAATTACTTCAGACTTTTACCCCAAACATCATCTACAAGCCCGGCAAAACTCTAGTTGTACCAGATGTACTGTCAAGAAGACCAGACCTTGCCGCAATCTTACAAGTCACTGTGGCACCTGAATTCCTCAACCAGATCAAGAAGGCTTACAAACAAGACTCTCTGGTTCTATAAAGGAATACCAAGGAATTCAAGGAAAAGTACACCATCAAGGATAACCTTGTGTACTATTAAGACAAAGTATATATTCCTGCCAACCCTGAACTACGGTATAAGATCCTTCATGAACATCATGACTCCCCACTAGCTAGTCACCTTGGAACAGAGAAGACCATCAAGAATATCCAATGAGACTACTACTGGCCAAACATGCTCAAGGAAATCAAGAAGTATGTCCAAAGCTGTGATCTTTGCCAAAGAAACAAGTCAAGCAACTAAGCACCTGCCAGTCTTCTACAACCCTTGTCAATTCCGACCAAGAAGTTTGAACAAGTCACAATGGACTTCATTGTGCAACTCCCACGAACCAAAACAGGCTATAATGCTATTATTGTATTTGTGGACTATCTCACCAAGATTACAATTGCTGAGCCAACCACAACTAATGCCACTGCCCCAGAAATTGCAAGAATCTTCTTCAAGACTGTCTTCCACCATTATGGACTTCCCTGAGTAATTATCAGTGACCGCGATCCCAAGTTCACAAGTCACTTCTGGCAAGCACTCTTCAAGACCCTTGGAACCCAAATTGCTATGTCCACTGCCTTCCATCCTCAAACTGATGGACAGACCGAGCGAATGAACAGAACACTTGAACAAATGCTCAGAAACTATGTGTCTTATGAGCAAGATGATTGGGACCACTATCTGACCTATGCTGAGTTCGTATACAACAATGCCAATCAATCATCAACTGACCTTTCCCCATTCCAGCTACTTCATGGTCAAAACCCTGAGACCCCTGCAAATTTAGTCCAATTCCAGCAATCCAGTCACACTCAAGTCTCCACAGCCCAGAACCTTATCGACAAAATGGATTCCCTTCTCAAGATCACTACTACAAACCTGCAAATGGCTCAGCAATATCAAGCTAAGTATGCAGACAAGAAGCAGTGAGATATCATATACAATATTGGTGATATGGTTCTACTCAAAGCTGACAACATCAAGGTTCAATCTCAAGTCAACCGCCAGTCAGCCAAATTCCAGCCCAAGTACCTTGGACCCTTCGAAATCATTGAGCAAGTCTCTACCTGGTCTTACTGTCTCAACTTGCCAACAACCATGTGTATACACCCAGTATTCCATGTGTCACAACTCAAGGCCTAGAACCAGTCACCCCCATACCCTGGTCGAATTCCGACACCATCAGCACTAGTCATAGTTGAAGACCACATTGAGTATGAAGTTGAGAAAATCTTAGACAAGTGAGTCCGATACCATCGCATAGAATACCTAGTCAAGTGGATGGGTTACCCTGAATATGACGCCACTTGGGAACCTGCCGCCAATCTCAAGAACTCTCAAGACCTCATCCAAGAGTTCGAGCAAAAAGGCACTCATTGACTGCCCGTGAGGTTCTCCCCTTAGATAGTAGATGACCTACTGTGCTGATCAGGCACATTATGCATTAGGGCTCTCTAAGGGATACAGCATCAGAAACAAGAGATACAGGAGAACCCTATAAATCCTGCAACCAATGAGGTTTGAACCAGTTCTCATCCGATCAAGATAATACTTTGGCCCTCGCCTTATACAAGGATGGCCAATCCTTGCCAATGAGTTGACATATTTAATTTGAGGTTTCTTTTAGTCTCATTGTTTATTATATGTAACTTTGAGAATTCAATGAGGACGTTGATTCTTAAGGAGGGAGAGATGTAACATTTTAGCGTAGTTTATTTCTTTTCCCTGACTTTTTTGAATATTCTATAATCTTCCAGCACTTTCCGCGTACTTAGAAATTCCCTTCTTAGCACCGAGCATTAACTAGTACTTATTTAGTTAGTCACTGATTGTCCTGGAAACTTGTAGAACTTTATTTGTCATCATTTGTCATCTTTGCCGAGAACTTTCCTCTTGGCATTTTCCTTTGATTTCTCAGATCCTTCCAGATCCTTCTTTCAGATCTTGTATAAATATCTCCTTTGTTCTCATAAATAAAGCTTCAGAATATTTTCTCTCAGAAATCCTTCGAGAACACTTGAACCCTTAGTATCTCTTCGAGCTACTTAGGATTACCAGAACTAGTCGCTTCCTCATTTAGAAACTAGAACTGTTACATATATCATCTGCCTTTTTCTATCATCTTTAAATTTTACAGTCAGTTGATATTACATGACTTTTTTCATATTAAAAATACTACAAAACCACTTTAAACTAACTATAAATACTCAAACAGTATATTAGTATTATCTCAAATATCTAAAATACTATAAAATTGAATCAAAGATACAAAATATCACTTAATATAAGTTATATAATATCAATTGACTAAAATTTAAAGATGATAGAAAAAAGATATATATCATATACAGAATCCAAAATAATTAATTTTTGTTTTATTAGAAGATACTATATACTTTTAGCTATCTAATATTAGTCTGTTCTATATAGTATCTATTTATTCTTCTGTTATTTTTGTATATATATTTAATACTATAATAATTTATATAATTTCAAACTATAACTAATCTATTTAATAAATAAATTATAATTTATAATGAGCAGAAAGTATACTTAAATAGTCTTCTTTGGACAAAATATCATTGCTTTAATATTTGAATTCAGTATATTAATAATTTATTATATATATTTATATATATTTAAAAAGAGTTTTTTTATTATTTTTTAAAGAATAAAATAAATAAGATTTTAAAAAATAAATTATATAAAATTATAGATAAATATTAAAAGAATAACTATAATAAGTTTTAAATATATATCTCAATCTATTGTTTGTCTATTAAATAAAGAATATTTATAAATAATTCCATTTCAAACCTATATTAATATTTTTTTTTTTTTTTTAGAATTTTTTTTTAAAGATAAAATAAAAATTTAAAAATAATAAATTTAATATTTTTAAATATCTCTAATATAAAATATATTTATATAGTATTTTTATTTAAATAATTAAAATATAAAATTTAATAAAATATTAGTTTAGTTTTAGAATATACTATAGTTAGTAATTGGACTTAATTTATAATATAGTCTTATTATTCTGCTCTACAACTGAATCATCTCTTCTTTATTGCTAGTACTTCTTAGTACTCTTCTTTCAGAGTATAGAGTTTATACTCTAAAAATGTTAGGATTTCAGTTAAGCTTTAATAATTATTCTTAATATCTAAATAAAATAAAATATTATAACAATGATATTAATAAGATATTTTATTTATATAATTTAGAAGTTAGGCATTTTGGCTAAAATTGTATTTTCTCATCTCTTTTAGTTTTTTTTTTTGCAAAAATTTATATATAAAATTTTATATTAATAATATTTACTATAAATAACAGAATTCTCAGCCACTTTATTTGATATACCTCTTTAAGGATTAATAAGTAAATAGTACTTTAAATAAGTTAGTTTGAACCAATTCAAATTGTAACTATTTCTGATTTGAATTCTATAAATAAACCAAACTTATTATATAATTTACTTATATATATAAATAGAAAAATATAAGAGAAAAATACTCATAAGTATATATATATATAAGTATATATATATATATAAATACAAATATATATATTGTGACGGTCAATCCAAATTAGTAATATGAATCAGGGGAATTAGACATTTGATCGCGGTACCTGAATCTGATTCCCAGTATAGTATAGCCTTATAGTTAGCCAAGTCTCCGATTTAGACAATGTCGAAATATCTCGACACTTGCGAAATTGATGACCTGATATAGTATAGTATTTAGACAATGTCGAAAAGTCTCGACACTTACTAAATGACTCATAAACTTAGCCGCATAACTTAGCCATCACATAGCTAGCAAACCTGTATAAATAACCCAGTATCCTAGAGTGAATAAACCTCAGATCAAAATAGTTCAAAGCAAAGAGAAAGCAAAGGAACTAGTAAGCCTGCGGGCAGATACACTTCGAACTCACCCATCCCTGTGTACCGAGGACCCTGCGGAGTCAAAGAAGATCAAGAATTCAAGATACAGAAATCTGACATACTTACAAGGTTAAGCGTCCGCTACGTTACAACAGTCAGAAGTTTAAAATACTTGATAGTTCAACTTTGAATATATATCAATATATAAAAGACAAATACTCTAACAAAATTAAAAAGAACACAGAAATAAATAAAATTAATATCTAAGATATAGTGGATATATTTATCTGATTGCCTGACTATTTCTATATCAATAACTCTATTTAATCAAAAATATTTAGCAATATACTTTGACAGAATTTCAAAATTGACTTATTTACTGAATTATATATACAGACCAACCATTTATAACTATTGAGAGCAACTAATTACATAGTATCTTTGACCTCCTCAAGTATGATTTATATCTGCTAAGTACTGATACTATTTACAAAAATATCCTAAAGATCTATAGAAAGAAGCATGATAATCTTTATCAGATACTTCAGATAAAATAAATAAATAAGAGTAATATTATGATCATTATAAGCTGAATTATATATCTCTTACTCTGTACTATAGCTGAATTTAGCTGCAAAAAAAAAAACACTATAAAAATATTATAAAAA
>RBNI01006351.1:0-11436 GCA_003990745.1 Jimgerdemannia flammicorona
CACTCCCTGACAATGAAATCATCCTTGGAACTCCATGGTTAAAACAAGAGAACCCCATGATCGATTGGGTAAACCATTCTCTGACCATCAAGAAAGGATGCCACAACTTCAAACTGCAAGGTGAAAAGGACCCACTCAACTCTAGTGACCCTGGACCAAAGATAACCCACATCAACAAGCTACAACTTAAGAAATTAGCCAAGAAATGCCCTCTCTTCACCATCTCTATCTGCCCATCCAAAGGAGAACCCAAGAACTCTGAAGAAGACTTTTCCAAAGTTGACAGCTATGTCAGACCACTACTCCAGAAATTCCAAGATATATTCCCAAAGAAACTCCCAAAAGGCCTACCTCCTAAATGAGCAGTGGACCATGCCATCAAGACTATTCCAGATGCTAAGCCAGCCTTCAAGTCAATCTACCACATATCTCCAAGAGAAATTGATGCACTCAAGAAAGAAATTGACGAACTCCTGGAATAAGGATTCATCAGACCCAGTGTATCACCTTATGGTGCACCAGTCCTCTTTGTTGTAAAGAAAGGAGGAGACCTACGAATGTGCATTGATTACTGCGACCTCAATGAATAGACCATCAAGAACTGTTGCCCACTACCCAGAATCGATGAAATATTTGATAGGCTTACCAACCCACAATTTATGAGCTCTTTTGATCTGCGAAATGGTTACTGGCAAATTGCCATGAAAGAAGAAGACATCTACAAGACAGCCTTCTGAACTTGCTATAGACATTTCGAATTCCTGGTTATACCCTTTGGCTTAACTAATGCTCCTGTAACCTTCCAGACACTGATGAATACCATTCTGCACCCATACCTGGACAAATTTGTTGTTGTCTACATTGACAACATCCTAGTCTTCAGCAAAACCCTGGAGGAACATCTTGAACACCTGGAGCTAGTACTACTGAAACTCTGAGAAAACCAGCTCTTCGCAAAACTCAGCAAGTGTGAATTTCTCCTAAAAGAAATCCAATTCCTTGGACACATTGTCACACCAAATGGAATCAAAGTGGACCCCAGCAAAATATCTGCAATCAAAGATTGGCCCAGACCCAAGAAGCTGAAAGACCTCCAGTCATTCCTGAGATTAGCAAACTATTATAGACGATTTGTTGCCAACTTCGCCAAAATCACCACTGCCCTTACCCAAATGACCAAGCATAGCAAGAAAGAAAAACAGCCCTGGACCACAAAACAAGAGAAGGACTTCAAAAATCTTGTAAATTGGGGACCCAAACAAGATACCGCCTTCCAAGCACTGAAGGATGCTTTGATAACCACTCCAGTACTTCAAGCGGCAAATCCTGCCTTGCCATATGAAGTTACTACTAATGCCTCTGACCTAGCTCTTAGAGCAGTACTCATGCAAGAAGGACACCCTGTGGCCTATCACTCCCGCAAGTTCAATGATGCCGAAATCAACTACGCAACTCACAAGAAGGAAATGTTAGTCATCATGGATACTCTGATCAAATGATGACCATACCTAGAAGGAGCACACTTCACTGTATTCACTGACCACAAGTCATTAGTCAATATCAAGACCCAGGCTACCCTTTCTCGAAAGCAAGCCAGATGGATGAAAGTCCTCACCAACTTTGACTATGAAATCCAGTACCACCCTGGCAAGGAAAACATTGTTGCCAATGCAATCTCCAGACCACTCCTTGAAGAAGTTATCCAAACTCTGACTGTGGTTACAAACTCCATCATGAAACAAATTATCACAGCATATGCTGATGATAAGGAAGCTCAAGCACTCTGAGAAATCCTGAACAGTGATGATGCTGACAAGCATACCCAATATAATCAATACTAACTCAAGGACAATGCTATCTACTACAAGGACAGATTGTATGTTCCAAACAACCGAGACCTCCGAAGGACTATCCTATTTGAATGTTATGATGCCCCTACAGCTGGACACTTAGGATTTGATAAATGCTACGAAGTTATCTCCTGAAACTTCTATTGGCCCCAGATAGCAGATCAGCTAAAGACCTATATCACTTCCTGTAATGCCTGCCAATGCAACAAGTCCTCAACACTAGCAAAACCTAGTCTACTCCACCCTATCCCAGTACCATCTGCTAATTGGGAACAAATCTCTATGGACTTTATTGTACAACTACTCCAAACCAAGAATGGAAAAGATGCAATTGTTGTCTTTGTGGACTATCTCAGCAAACAAGCTCACTTTGTACTAACCACCACTACTGCAACAGCACCAGACATAGCTACACTCTTGTTTGACAATATCTTCCGCTATCATGGTCTTCCTAAGATCATTATTAGTGACTGAGACTCAAAATTCACCAGCCATTTTTGGAAAGCCCTCTATGCGCACCTTGGAACAAAACTTACACTATCTACAGCCTTTCACCCTAAAACTGATGACCAAACCAAAAGAATGAACTGAACCCTGGAACAAATGCTAAGAAACTATGTCTCCTACAGACAAGATGATTGGCATGAACACCTCACTACAGTTGAATTTGTCTATAACAACAGCAAGCAAGCCTCTCTTAGAATAACTCCATTCTTCGCCAACACTGGACAAAACCCAAACACTCCTCTGACACTCATCCAAACTACTGAAGAACCCTTTACAGTCGAGGCTGTTGAAGAATTCTTACTCCGAATACATAACTTAAGCCAGATCACAATTGAGAATTTATCGCGAGCTCAAGAACAACAGTTACAGTATGTTAACCAACATCACCGAGAAGAAACCTTCGATATTGGAGAAAAAGTTCTATTAGACATCCGAGGATACCGAGTTGATAACCTCAAGTACAGACCATCTACAAAGCTGAACAGCAAGTTCATTGAACCATTTGAAGTCATTTCACAAGTCTCTCTGACCTCCTACAAATTGGTGCTACTGGACACCATTAAGATTCACCCAGTCTTCAATGTCCAACATCTCAAGCGATACAATGACAACAATGATGAACTATTCCTGAACCGAACTACAGAACCACCTGCACCTGTCATTATTAATGACCAGGAAGAATACAAAGTTGAACAAATTCTCAACAAATATGGCCCAAAGAACTACCCTGAGTATCTCATTAAATGGAAAGGTTATCCGATCTATGATGCAATATGGGAACCCAAGACCAATCTCCAGAATGCTACCAACTTAGTTCAGGAATACGATTTCTTGAACAACTAAATGCTGAATACTCCTGCACCTATCAGTACATAACATATTACCCTCCTGAACATTATAATTATCACGAACCTAATCAAGAACTCAGCAAGACAGAACAAAAGAATACTGACCCTCTGGAAAAAATAGCAAAACTGAAAGCAAGCCTATTCTCCCCATACCACTGGTGGAAAATGAGATATAGACATTTAAGAAGATTCCTTAGAGAAAATTTTCCAGCAGTGAATGACATCAGAATCACTTCTGGCACATGGCATTGAACACATGACCCTTTAATGTGTGAATCCAATATATTAGGCAACTGTACTATAAGCATGCCACTTTCTGAAAAAATAAACTTTACCGGACTTTTGACCTCCCAAATGGTGTAACAACACTAGAACAAAATTAGAAGGCCCCGATGAGGACATCGAAAGCTAAGAAGGGGAGAGTTGTAAGTGCACAACCTCCAAGCCACAGAAATCACATGTCACCCTCTAAACAAGCTACTGAAATCACACACAACCTCTGAACAAATCTGGAAATCACCTGTGCAATCATGAAGCTGAGTCAAACAGAAGTTACAGTACACAAAGCTGAGTCAATACAAAGTCACAGAATACAAGATTCACACAAATGGAATCTTACCAATCAAGAACAGATGCATATATACTGAGCCCTGAGACGCGTTGAAACAGAGAACCAAAACAAATAACAACCACAACTTCCAAATACACAAACATGACCACCGAGATCTACAACTGCATCTGTACTGACATTTGGAATGCCATTGTCAACCGAGCCACACCCCCTCTACTTCATGGAAGCCTGATGGAACATCCTGAACATGCTTAACGAGGCCCACCAGATTGGACAAATCTCAAGTTACTACTAGATCAGCCACCTCCTGGAAGACATAGTCGAACACCACCATGATACAGACATTACCCAGATGTCTTAACACCAGAAGCTCATCACCTGTAAACACTGAGAACTCTTCTATGAGTATAGCACCTTTATTCCCCACCTTTGAGTTACTACCAGTGAAATGATTGCTACTCTGTCCTATGGCCAAATCAATGACATAATACAAGAACTCAACCACAAGTATCTCGAGTATGTTGAAACCACAGACAGAACCTTCTCGCACCCCAATGATCATATCCTACAAATGCCCCAAGTTGGATATACCATGAAAGATATCTATAACATAATCTACTTCGACGAAGATGAAGCAGAAGACAATGATCCCTCTGATGCTGACATGACCTCAAGCCAAGGATCTCTACCAACCCTGATCACACCGCCAACCTTGCCGATGAACTTACAACAGTTCATAACTACATATGAGACTTATTGGGACAATGACCACTGGCACAAATACTAACCTGCATTCACCCCTGATTACTTCAACTACAATGAAGAGACTGGAGAACACAACCTATACCTTCAGACAACCCTTGAGATCGAACCAACCACCCCACCACCCAAGTACAAGCAATATGAGCCACAGCCACCAGCATACTACAATCCCATGACTCATAGTACTGTAACCTACAGAAGGTATGCAGACAGCAAATCCGATGAAAACAAAGGTGATATACCACTTCTTCGCCCCCCAACACCTTATCCAGCATATGAGACAGATGATGCTATCCTGTGGGATGGAGATGAAGTTCCAATGTATTATTACCTCAGCCAACAAGGAGAAGTAATCCATGAACCACTCTTCCTAGATGACTACTTCATTAGAGATGATGTCATCGATGGTGATGTCATCGAAGACTATCCAGACAGTGCCTAAACCTATAAATAGCTTAGCAGTCATAGTATAGTTAGATTAGCCTTGTACGACATGACTGTAAACTGACTCAGCAGTCAGATGATCTCTTGACATGTCAGATCACTCTTGTACTATGTGACTGCATTCTGACTCAGCAAAGCACTTAGTGCTACATCCATATCTAGCATAGTCTAGATAGCCCCTCACTAGTATAAATACCTCCTCCCCCAGACCTCAGAATCTCAGACTCAAATATACAAGAACATTCCTGAATACTTCCCCACAATACCCCTTCACACAACTACTCCTAGTATAGCAATATCATGAATAGCAAATAAACCTATTTAATAACCCACAAACCACTCTTAAGTAAATCCGCTCCCCATTAGGTCCTACTCCTAACCCCATCACAAAATTTCCTAATTGGGATTGTCTGCAGCGATACACTGATTCAACTAAGCTGGTCTTAGTTTCTTGAACTTCCTGAAATATGGAAAATCCTGAACATCCAGAACTAGTCCAAACAAGGACTTTGGTTGAGATATCAACTTGATCTTGAAATCAATAAGTGTAGAGGACATACTCCATATGAAATTGATCTTGACCATAAGAAAACAGTCTTCCAGAATATTCAGAACTTCCAGAAAACCCTTCCAGAACTATGTAACAGTTACTCTAAAAAGCAATTCTCTTATACTAGTTTTGCTCACATCAACCCTTAGTCCTCAACTCCCTCTAAGGCCAAAAGACCTGTCCAATTCTCCTGAAGCTGGGCCAATCTAGCAGAGACCCAGGTTACCCTCCTCCTCCTCTGTCTTCCTGTCACCCTACCAGTCTCACCCCAGTAAACCCTAGCAGTCTCCTTTAACCTCATCCATTAAACACCCACTAGGGCACTCTCTTGGACCCAACCCTTCACTTTCTGCCTAATGTCCTTGGCCTAAGTATCCCACAACCTCTTCTCAGCCAGCAAAGAGAAATTGAGACACTAATTTCCAGGCCCATCCCCACTTCCCCCAAACTGACCATTCCCTAACAAGCTCCAATAGTCTGATCATAAATACCACTCAACCTCCAGGGACTTCCAGACATCTAAACCCTAGCAATCAGCTGTCAGCACCCAGTCAATTCTAGTCTCCAGACTACTCACCCAATGGATATGGATCCTTCTATCTCCCCATATTGCTCAACCAGTATCCATCAAAGAGCTAAGTTACTCTACCTCCTCTCAACCCTCCAGACTACTACTCCTGCTCCCTACATTCCTCTCCCTATCTGTTCTGTCTAACTATACTAAGTGAACTATGTTGAATTCTTTCCAAGCATCTCTACTCCTGTCTCTATAAGTATTCCACTATCTAAAAAACTATCAATCCACTCTATATACTTACTTCTAACTACAGAGTAGTAGTAAGATCCAATTATAATTAACTCTCATCTAGATCAACACCACTCTCCCCAAACTATATAATCTCTCTAGTTTCTGCTATCATATATTTCCCCTCACCCTTTCTGTACCAGTAGTCCAACCTTACCATTTCAGACTACAGCTCCACCCCATTTTCTTGTTCACTCCTGTTGATCAAGGTTCTTCTCATATCATATATTCTACAGAAAAAAGATATCAGTCTCTAATCTCTTTAACTAAGTAAAAATATTATGTTGTCTCCCAGAACCCCTCAGACTATTCACATTTAATAAAAAAATATTAATTATACTATTCATAGGGAATAATATTGAGATAGACACATTCTCTTTACAACTTTATATTTACTTCCTCCCTAGCTAAGTCCAATCCATGCTCAGCAGTAACCACTGCCCCCTTGACCTGCTTAGCTTCCAGTTCAACCAAAAGCTCATCTATTGCTATATCATCCTTCAACTCCATTTCCTTCCAGTACTCTAAGCAAGCCTCTTGTCAAATTTCTAGCCCATACCTCTGTTCTTATCAGAAGACTGCACACTCCCTAACTGCCACTACCATCTCTACCTCTCTTGCAACATCTACCTCATAACTCTTCTCATCCAAATACACTGCCAGCATCTCCTTCACCAGGGCCTCCACTAGTGTTTGGAATGAATCAAATCAAATCAAATTTAGACTAAATTCAATTTGATTCAAACTAATTTGAATTAGAGTCCAATTTGATTCAAGTCAAATCAAATTAAGGACCAATTCAATTCAAACCAATTCAAATTAGAGTCTAATTTGAATTCAAAACTAAATATAGTAATTCCAAACATATATAATATAACTCATAACATACATATATACACTCTCTCTCCCAAAATAATCATATCAGATGTACCTTTTATACTCTCTATAGAAGATATTATAACAACAGCCTCAGTCTCAGATATAGCTTTAACAAGTCTAGCTTCAACAAGTCTAGCTTCAACAAGTCTAATTTCATCTGAGAGAGAAAAAGGAAAAGTATAAGAACAATCTGATATTTGGAAGAAGTTTACAAAGGAGCATAAGAAAAATGGAGATATCTAAATCAAATGTAACCACTATAAGATATTATATAAGACTATTGGTGGCTCAACAATAAATTTGTAGGCACATTTTAACAATAAGAGTTGTCAAATAGGAGTAATAGAGTCATTTTTTTCAAAAGTATGGTTTTTATATAACTTGTCTGCTTTTTTTTCTTTTCTTATTATTAATTCATTACTACTGATAATTCTCTAAATAGCCAAGATTCTCTATAAAGTCAAGACAAACTTGTTTACTAGATTACCTATAGCAGTCAGCCTTTTATATGTAGTTGTTGAGAATTTAGAGCTGAAAGATCTTTTTTACCTTCTGAAACCAGACAATACTATTCCTTCTACTGGAACTATACAAAGTAAAATTAGACTGACCTTTCAATGAAAACATAATGCTATCAAAATTACACTATAGGTAAGATTTAATATTTTAATGTTGAATATAAATTTGAATATTTCAAAGTTAAATAGCTTTGAATTAACCTTATTTCAATTTATTTATTTGGAAATATAATGTACCTGATCAAATATTCTTCACTATTGATACATGGATATCATCCAATATGCACACATTTCTTGGAATTAATGCACACTGAATTTGTCAAAATTGGTAACTTAACTATATATTGATTGATTTTATCAAGCTATCAGGATCTCATTTGGATGAAAATCTTACTGATGTCTTTGTAAACTATATTTGAAATTTTGGCATACAGACAAAAATATGTAGAGAACAAGTCTTTTAAAAAGATTGTATTTTAAAAAGGTTGAGTTTTCAAAAAAGGTTGAGTTTTTGAAAAAGGTCAGATTTTAGAAAAAGGTTGGATTTTTGAAAAAGGTCAGATTTTCAAAAAAGGTCAGATTTTCAAAAAAGGTCAAGTTTTCAAAAAAGATCAGGTTTTCAAAAAAGGTCAGATTTTTGAAAAAAGATCAGATTTTTGAAAAAGATCAGTGGTCAGGTTTTTGAAAAAGGTTGGGTTTTCAAAAAGGTTGGATTTTCAAAAAAGTTTGAGTTTTTGAAAAAGGTCATCTTATATTTGAATCATTAATTTTTCACTCTAGATATTAGCTATAATAACAGACAATGTATCCAACAATACCTTGTTTTTTCTAATAATTAGAACAGAGTTCAATTATATTGGTCTTAACTATTAACTAATATAATATATATGCTATCTGGCTTATATTATTAATTTGGCTGTTTAGGACTTTTTAGTCTATTTAAAAGCTAATGATGATGTGAGTAAAGATGGTTCTGGAGAAATAATTTCAAAGCTCTGATTAATTATTATCAAGATCTAGTTATCACTATAACATCAAGAGAGATTTACTATACAATGTAAAGCTTTTGGAGTCTATAATTTAAAAGAACTTATTTTTGGACATTAAAACTTGATAGAATTCAATGTATTTGATAATTAAACAGATCTTAGAATTATCAGAGATAAGCTGATTATATTATATTTAATTTTTTTATTTTTCAGTTTTTTCTTCAAATAATCTAATGAATTAATTTATTAATAGCCATTAATCTCAATGGTTATAGCTGATAAAGATTTGCAAAAATATGCTATAGAAGGCTATACTTAGCAGATACTAAAAGATATTGTTAGTATGCTAAAGTACTTTAAACAAGCAATAAATCTTGAAGCTTAGTATAAATATTCAACAATTTATTCTGCTGTTCCTATTTATAACTTTTTAATAGATATGTTAGAGGATAATGATTAAGAAATTTGGAAACATACAGAAGAGCTAAATATCATTTACTTGATATTAACTATAGCTATTACCAAGTTGAAGACATATTATTCAATAACAAATACTCCAATTTATTATATTGATACTAGTAAGTAAATATTTTGATATTAGAGACAATATAAATCTATTTTGAAATTCACTTATTAGCTACTACTAATATATTTTAAATTTTATTTTATTTTATTTTTTAATGAAAACTAGTACTCAATCTCAGACTTAAGCTAGAATATTATTTATTGTATGATTGGGAAGATATTTGGGTTAAAGAGGTCAAAGATAAACTTCATATAGTTTATAATAAAAACTATATTTCTCTATCTAGATCAATTAATTAAATAAGTTCTGAAGATCATGAAGTAGGAGATGATATTGATACTATATTATATAAATATATATTCAACAAAAGACAAAAACTGATGACAAATCCTGAGCAGGAGGTAGATACTTATTTGAAAAGTGAAACTATTAAATTTCAAGCAGGAGTTGATATATTATCTTAGTGGTAAGTGAGTTGGGAATTCATATTTGAATAAGATTAATTCAAAATATTATTTGAGTTTTTCTAATTAATTTAATTGATTGGGAATATTAGAGCTATAGTGGAGATTTCTCAAATCTAACAAAATGGTATATAACTACTTAGCTATTCCAGTAACAAGTATTCCAATTGAGAGAGTTTTTTCAAGTAGTAAAGATCTTGTAACAGTTAAAAGAAGTACTTTAGACCCTGAAACAATTCATGAATATATATATTTAAAGGTATAGCAATCAGTCTAATATTCTAATATCAATAGTCAATCTCATATCTTGAAATATAGTTAAATTTTGAAATATCAAATAAATATAGTACTTGGGTATCATATTATATAAATATAACCTAGAACTTATGAATGTACTATATCTGAATATAATTTCTAAATATATATCTAATTGTCATATTTGAATATGATTTCTGTCATTTTCAGCTCCAATAAGATGAATAAGATATCATTGTATCTGCTCAAAGATACTAAAGACAGATAATAAGTAGTATAAATAGTATAATATATAGAATTTTGAATATATTCAAAGCTTAAGGATATATATTATACATACTTGGTCACTATATCTGAAATACTTATACTTGCAAGCTCACCAGCCCACAAGCCTGCAAGCAACAAGCATAAGTCAAGAGCTTCAAATATTGCAGCCCACAAGCCTATAATTCCATAAGCAATAAGCATAAACCAAGAGCTTCAAATATTGCAACAAGTATAAGCCCACAAGTTTGTAATCCCATAAGCAAAAGTATAAGCCAAAAGCTTCAAATATTGCAATAAGTGTAAGCCCACAATCCCATGAGCAATAAGCACAAGCTAAGAGCTTCAAATATTATAGTGAGTATATACTGCAATCTCATGAACAATAAGTGTAAGCTGAGAACTTTGAATATTGCAACAAGCATAAGCCAAGAGCTTCAAATATTACAACAAGTACAAGCCTACAATTCCACAAACAATAAGTATAAGCTGAGAGCTTCAAATATTGTAGTGAGTATATACTACAATCCTACAAGCAATAAGTGTAAGCTAAGAGCTTCAAATATTATAACAAGTATAAGCCAAGAGCTTCAAATCACAAGCCTGCAATCTTACAAGTAATAAGTATAAGTCAAGAGCTTCAAATATTATATAGGTAAAATATATATAAATAAGCTAGCTTTAATAATAAAAAATAAAACAAATAACCTCACCTTATAAAAAACTTCAATTCTATGTTGATCACCTTTCTAGAGCCTTTAAAGACATAAACCATACTATCAACAAGATTGTCATCTGGTTGGATGATGAGGAACCTAAGACTGATGATGAATATAAGAAGAAGAAAAAGAAGATTAAAGAAGCAATCAAGCAATTTATCTCAAGGACAGCTTCTGAAGCCACCCCTCAGGCTACCCCTGAAGCCTTCACTCCTGAGGCCCCTGAAGTCTCTACTCTTGAGGCCTCTGAAGCTACTGTTGCTACCACTCAAGCTGCCACCCAAGTCCAAGCCACTACCCAAGCATAAGCTACTGCCCTAGCCCAAGCCACTGCTGCCCAAGCCCAAGCCACCACTGCTGCCCAAGTCACCACCCAAGCTGCTGCTCAAGCCCAAGGTCCTGGGAGCAGAACTGTGCATGGTATTAATATCATATAAAAGAGAATGATGAGGAATACCAAAATGACTCATTTTGTCCTCACCTTC
>RBNI01006352.1:0-11434 GCA_003990745.1 Jimgerdemannia flammicorona
TCAGGTTAACCTCGTTGGTTCTCCAGTTGATGTCTGGGTTGTGCTGGGTCAACCAGGCTTTTCCTAAGATAATATCTTGTCCTGGGAGGTCTACAATGCTGAAGTCCAACTTCTCTTGATATTTGCCCATCTTGAGCAAGAGATCTTCACAGATCTTGGTCAATGGTGCAGTCTTTCCATCACCAAAGGTAACACTTCTTTTCTCAGTAGTGGGTCTGCTTCGGGCTCCAATCCTCTTGGCAGTCTTGGTGCTGATGTAGTTTCCAGTAGCACCGCTATCAAGCAAGACATTGACATTTTGTCTGTGGACTTGGCCTGTGAACTTGATGCAACTGTCCTCCTTCTTGATGGTGTTGAGCTCTTCATCTTCATTGTTGTCCCAATTGCTGTCAGTCTCCTCGAAGTCAGTTTCTCCCCATCCTTCACAAGGAGGGTTGTCTTGTTTGGGTTCCTCAGTCTGTTGAGTTTGGCGTTTCTCAGATTGAATTTTGAAAACTTTGGAGAGGCATGCATGGCATTCACCAATATGTTCCATGCAGTACATTCGAATAGAATGAGGGCATTGTCCACATGATGCATAACCATCTGCAATTCTCTTGTACCAGTTTTCATCATCTTCCTTCATAGTAGTGACCTTTTGACTGGGAGGTTTGTTGGTAGATCCAAACCCTTTCTTGCCACGGTCTGTCTGGGAGAGTTCGGGGACTTCTTCAATGGTGAGATCTTGACGGATTTCTTCAATGATTGCTTGGGCAATCCTTTGGCCTGTTTTGACTTCAAATGATGTGTCTCCAAAATTTCGCAAGATGACCCGGATTTCACCAGTAAATCCTTGGTCAACTACTCCTCCACCTAGCCCAATGTTGAACTCTTTGGCTAGGCTACTTCGCTCAGCAAGGTGGATGTATGTTCCTTTGGGAGCTTGCATTGCAATCCCGGTTCGCACTGTAGCATTGGTACTTGGTGGGATAGTGAGGTCTTGGCTGCTGTAGAGGTCATATCCAGCATCAGTTGGGTGGGCCTTAGTAGGGATGGTAGCCTTGTACCATATCTTCTGTACTTTGATGACATTCTCAGGGTTCTTCTTTCCTGGACCTTCTCCGATAACTGTAATGTTCTGGTTACTGGGTTCACTTGTTCTATTCTTCTTTTCAGGGCATCTGAATGAGATGTGTCCTGCCTTCTTGCAGATGAAGCACAATCCCTTTTCGCGGAGCTGCTTCTTTTCATCCTCGGTGGGTGGTCTGGGTCCTCTGGGATTTCGCTGGTTCCTTTGATCATATCTTTGATCATTCCTTTGATCATTTCTCCTGGTAGGATTTCTCCTATCTTGGTTATCCTTCTTTTGTTCTTGATTTCGTGGAGCTTGTGCAGCAAGGATTTCGCGGGCTCTTCTTTGTACCTGGGCAAAGCACCATGAGTAGTGGGGGCATCCTTGGGGAAGACCTTGTTCCTTGATCTTCTGGGTGAGCCAGTCTGGTAGGGCTGCAAAGAGATGATTGGCTCTGATACCATTGATGGCCAAATTGTTCTCCTGATAGGTAAGTCCAACGGTTTTGAGATAGGCATCTATTCTGGTGGCAAAGGTCTCTAGATCTTCTTCGCCATTCTTGTGGAACTTCATCTGGGATAGTTTGTTCCAAGTTTCTTGTATGTAGGCTGCATTTCGGAATTTGGTCAGTAGCAAGGCCTTGAGTCCTGGGCCTGCTTCGTGGTCATCCCAACCTGGTCTATTGTTGCCAGATACTTGTCCATTGACTTGAGGGCGGGCTTCCCAGGTTACTGGGTGTTGTTCCAAGGTTCGCTAGAATTCGGCTGCTGTTCCAGTGAAGAATGTGGCTACTGTTTCTACTTGTGCTGCTGATGTGGCAAACAGTTGTTGGAGGGTGTTGATCTGGTTGTTGGTGAGCATTCCTGTAGGCACTCGGTTATCATTCCATTGGTTTGCTCGGTAGCCTGTATCAACTGCATTGATGAAGTTTTCGATGTCGCTGTTTTTTCCACTGAATGTTGGGATTCGCAAGGTCTTAGTTGGTTTGTTCTGTTCAGCAATCTGTCCTACTATCCCTGCTAGTGCTGCTAGCTGGGTGGTCAGTGCTGCAATGTTGGCATCTACCATTGTGTTGACTATTGGTGGTGGGCCTGTTGGGGTAGATTCTTCTGAAGATTGTTCTGCCTGGTGGGGTTATGGTGCTGTATGACTTGGTTCCCGGATATTAAGTCAAAGAGTCCTGTGAGAGAGGGTAGACCAAACCTCTGTGTAGGTGGTTGGGTTGGTTCTGGGGTCTGATCTTCTTGACCTGTGGTTCCTTGGTAAATTCCTAGGCCTGCTGTTCCTCATTGGCTATCGTCAAACTGGTAACCTGTAGAGTCTTCATCTGACTCCCTTCCCTGATGAGATAGTGTGTCCTCGTACTGACTAGGTCCTTCAAAGAGGATATCAGTCTCTGGCTGAGTAGATGGACCTGCTCCTTGTTCAGCAGTTGGGGATGGTTGGCCTGCTTGCTCGTTCTCGTACCTAGTTATGGCAGAGGCATAGTATACAACTAGCCTGTAGTAGAGGGAGGTCTTGGTAGAGGTATGATGATATCTGTCAGAGGCAATCCACTCGGCAGCTGCTTCCTTTGCAGCAGGGGGTGTGATATAATCTAGAAAATCCTGGGTGGCTGCAGCAGTAGATTCTGGGGTCCTAGTAGTTCCAATGTGTCCTCAGAGGAGTTGGTAGAACCTACGGCGGCTAACAATATTCCTAAGTCCTGGGTGGTATGTCCTAAAGGCCTGGTATAGATCCCTGTAGGCCTGGTCAATTACAAGCTGGCGGGTCTCTGTGTCTGTGGTTTCCTGGAACCACCTGGTCCTAATGGCAAGGGCTTCTCTGGCTCTGGTTTGAGGATCCACAGTTGGTTCTGGGGGTTACTCCTGTCCAAGGTTGGTCTTGTTCCAACTTCAGGAGTGTGTTCTTTGGTGCCTTCTTGGCTGGTAATCCGCTGCTACCAAGTTGTAATAACTCTCACTTCTACCCCTCTCTTATCCTTTGGATAATTAGGGAAGTAGACTATTACTTAGGGACTTAGTACACAATGTGTACCAAGAAGCCTTCAGTTTGAGGAAGTGCTCACTTAAAGTAGTTTATAGCGGCAGTGCCTTATCTTTCAAAGGTCTTTCTGGTTTGCCTTCTGTTTCAAAGGTCTTTTTCTTGTGCCCTATTTCGAGGGTCTTGTTCCTTGCTGTGCACAGACTGAATTTGCCTTGGAATTCAGGTTCAATGGGTTTACTTAAGTCTTTGGGGATTTATATACCGGTCTCAGTTCTGGCAGAAGTTAACTAGGCTTCTGGAGTTTAGTCAGAAACACTAGAGTCACTTAGATGTCATTACTAAGACTCAGGGGAATGTGTGTGTGTGGGGGGGGACTTGATTCTTATATCAAGGACTGAACTAAAACTGCTTTATTTCAGATGGAAACTGGGGGGTATTTATACAAGTTGGTCCACGATTTCTGACTAAGTATGAGTGACTAATTTGGTAACTATAATGAGGTTTGTGATTGCGACCTTTGTTAGGTGGTTTTTGGTAAAAACAACTTTGTGATCAGGACCTCAATTACTAGGCAATGATCAGCTGCTGTGGCAACTGTTGCTGCGGCGCCGATTGTTGGGGATAAGCTGGATATCATTTTCTGCGTTGTTTCACATCATTCGTTCGTTCGTCACTTGCTATTCATATGTCGCGTTCGATCGTATGATGACGTCATCGCCAGGTCACATGATCGCTCGTCGTTCGTCGTTCGTCATTCTATTACACCCTCCCAGATCCTTGGCCTCCTCCACTACCTCCACCCCTTCTACGTCCACCCACTAGCAGCCCCCTCATGCCCCCCCCCAGGCCTGGGCCCCTCCCCACCTACTGCCAGTTGAAAGCACTTGAGCCACCCTGCCCAGTATGTACCTCAGGTTGTCTGTTGGTTATCATGATGTTAGTCTCTTTTCTCCAAAAACGATGTTGTAAGTGCCTTCCAAAGGTTGTATAACCTGAATGGTACTGCTCATGGTGTGGTGTTTGAGGTGGGACCCCAGAGTGGTGCAGCTTCTGGTGAGGGGGGTGCCTATGGTGACAAGGGAGGAGACTAGAAGGAGGGTGGAGGAGGTGATAGTAGAGTATAGTGACATGGTGGACATTGGCTTCCAGATGTGGGAGGGGACCACATTCAGGATGGGTGATGTTGATATCAGGATTCGGCTGGCAGGGAAGGAGGCCATAGGGAAGACAAGTGACTGGCCCTCAGTGCTGATGTGGGGGACTTTAATCTATAAGGTATCAAGGGTGAAAGGGAGTGAAGAGGAGGAGGAGGACTTGTTGAAGGCTCTGGAGGAGTTGAGTGGTACTGTGGAGAGGAGGGTGAAAGCCTGGAAGCTGTATGAAGAGTTGATGCATCTGGAGGTTGTGGATGGGAAATGTATCCATACTGACAGGAGGCAGTAGGAGCAGGCCCAGGGGCACAAGAGGAAGAGGGAGCTTTTGGCTAGTATGAAAGAAGGGGCAAAGAAGAAGGTGGATGGGGCTGAGGAGTCTAGAGGTATCGAAGCCAGCATCTGGGCTAGCAAAGGAGAAGAGGAGGTAGAGGTGAATGAGGAAGGAGCTGGGAAGGTGCTGGGCAAGAATCCCTATACCAATGGTACATTTAAAGTTTGGGAGCAGGATTTAGATGGTACCTCCCCCCCACTTATCAGGAGGGGCCCGGCTGGGAAGAGAGGGGCAGCAGAGGATGTACTGATACAGGGGGCCCAGCGAGTTCACTTTGGGGTCCCTGATGTGGTGAAAGGGGGCCAGGTGGTGGCAGTTGGTGAGGATGAGCTGATGGATGTCCCAGAGGAGGAGTGGGATGAGGTAGCCAGTATGGGAGCAGATACCATGATGCTGGATACAGGGCGGCCAGGGACTCCTGGAGAGAAGGAGGTGGGGAACCTGCTATAGATGAGCAAGGTGATGGATAACCTCATGGCTGAGGAGTTGGGAGAAGTTGACCTGTGTGTGATGCCGGAGGAGTATTGGGCATGGATTCTGCATGGGGATGGGGTGGTGGAGGCACTGAAGGTGGAGATTCTTGCTATTTTCCTGGAGGAGGAGGGATACAAGGTTGATAAGATGAGAGAGGCAGAGCTGGTGGTGGTTGCTGGTGAGCGAGCTGCCTACTGTTGGGCAGAGCATCATGGTTTGCAACTCTGGCAGGAGGTGTGTCTGGAGTATTGTGAGGACTTCAAGGAAAAGGAGGATGGGGCGATGGCTGAACTTCTAGAAGGGTTGGAGGCATGGACAGCTGAAGAGAAGGTGCTGGCTGCTGAACATAACTTAGACTTGGCACAGGAGGAGTTGAATGCAGATTTGTAGAGGCTGTGACTGATAAATCAATGTTTTTCCTAATGAACAGCACAACTAACATTTTCTCTCTAAATGTGAATAGATTGTGGGGTTCTGGATGACATAAAAACATTTTTACTTGGCTTAAGGGATTGGAGGCTGATCTCTTTTTACTGCAGGATGTACAGTGTGAGAATGAGATAGATCAAGTAGAGTGGACTAGAGAATAGGGAGGAGCTACTGCTTGGAATGGCAAAGTGGCAATTCTGGTAAGGAAGAGCAGAGGGGACTTGAGTGGGATTCAGAGTTGGCAAAAAACACCTTGCTCTGGTACAATTCACATTATACCAACTTCAAGCAATGGTTTTTGACACAACTCAGAGAAAAGGTATTATAACGATGTCATCAAGCAAGAGTTCTGAAGGGTGTGCTGGGTCAGGTGGACCTGGGGCTTTTGGTTGGCAGAGTGTGGGAAGGGTTATAGCCTGGGGATGGGGGCCTTTGGAGGGTCGAAGGGAGGTGAGAGATCTGGAGGTGGACCAGTGGCTGGTGGGGATGGGGGAAGGCCTGGGCCCCCGAGCTTTGTGGATAAGATGAAGGAGAGTGGGTGGCCAGCTGGAGCTAGGGCTGGTGCTGCTGTAGGGAAGGGTAAGGCAAGCCTAAGGAGGGGGGGTGGTGCTCTGGTGAGAGATGCGAGCATAGGTGCTGGAGGTGCTGTGGCTGGGGGTGGGACTGCTGATAGAAGTATAATGGGGAATCAGGAAAAAAAGAAGATGTGACAGCTGATAGTGGAGTGGGGCAGGGGTTCTCGATGCGGAAGGGGGACCTGGCCAATGGTGTAATAGGGCTGGCGGTAGCACTGTTACTCAAGAAATCAATCTCGGAGTTTGCAGTGATGCTGTGCTTCAGAGGCTTGGCTGTGATGGTGAGAATGGTCTTGGGTCTTATCTCGAAGCAGGTGGCTGGGGCTGCCTCAGTGAAGTTTCTGAAGGGTCTGGAGGGGGTTGAGGTGGGCTTTGAGGAGGCAGGCCCACTGGAAGAGGCTCTGAAGACTGGAGTGGCGGTTGGGGAAGTGGTGGTCCCCATGGTGCGCTGCCTGAGGTGAGACTCCAGGGTGATATAGCTGCTGGTGAAGGGGGTGCCCACAGTGATGAAGGAGGAGACTAGGAGGAGAGTGGACAAGGTGATGGTGGAGTATGGCGATGTGATGGATATCGGCTTCTAGGTGTGGGAGGGGACTGTAATTAGGATGGGTGACGTTGATGTCAGGATTAGGCTGGCAGGGAAGGAGGCCACTGGGAAGGCGAGTGACTGGCCCTCGGTGTTGATGTGGGGGGCTTTTGTCTATAAGGTGTCAAGGGTGAAGGGGAGTGAAGAGGAGGAGGAGGACCTGTTGGAAGCATTGGAGGAGTTGAGTGGAGTAGTTGAACAGTGGGTGAAGGCCTGGAAGCTCTTTGAGGAGTCGACATATTTGGAGATTGTGGAGGGGAAACATATCTGTACTGACAAGAGGCAGTGGGAGCAGGCCCAGGGGTACTTAAGGCAGAGGGAGCTCTTGGCCAGTATGAAAGGAGGGTTGAAGAAGAAGGTAGATGGGGCTGAGGAGTCGGGAGGCATCAAAGCTAGTGTCTGGACTAGCAAAGGAGGCAGGGAGGTGGAGGTGAACAGGGAAGATGCTGAGCAAGGACCCCTATGCAGACGGAACTTTTGAGGTCTGGGAACAGGAGTTGGATGGTACCCCCCCACCTCTCACCAGGAGGGGCCCGGCTGTGAAGTGAGGGGTAGCAGTGGATATGCTGATGGAGGGGGCCCAGTGAGTTCAATTTGGGGTCCCCGATGTGGCAAAAGGGGGTCAGGTGGTGGCAGTTGGTGAGGATGAGCTGGTGGATATCCCAGAAGAGGAGTGGGATGAGGCTGCCAGTGTAGGAGCAGATACCACAATGCTAGATGCAGGATGGCCGGGGATGCCAGGAGGGAAGGAGGTGGGGAATCTGCTGTGGATAAGCAAGGTGATGGATAACCTTGTGGCTGAGGTGTTGGGAGAAATGGACCTGCATGTGATGCCTGAGGAGCATTGGGAACAGATTCTGTGTGGTGATGGGGTGGTGGAGGCACTGAAGATAGAGATTCTTGCAATTTTCCTGGAGGAGGAGGGATACAAGGTGGATGAGGTGCAGAAGGCAGAGATAGCGGGAGTTGCTGGTAAGCGGGCTGCCTACTGCTGGGCAGAGCATCATGGTTTGCAGTTCTGGCAGGAGGCTTGTCTGGAGTATCGTGAGAACTTTGAGGAGAAAGAGGATGGGGCAATGGCAGAACTTCTGGGAGGGTTGGAGGTACAGGAAGCTGAAAAGAAGGAACTAGCAGCAGAACATGACTTGGACTTGACACAGGAGAAGTTGAATGTGGATTTGTAGAGGATGAGATCATTACATAACATTTTTCCCTATGAAAAGTACAACTAACATTTTCTCACTGAATATAAATAGATTACAGGGTTCTGGGTGGCGAAAGAACATTTTTACTTGGCTAAAGGGATTGGAGGCTGATCTCTTTTTACTGCAGGATGTATGGTGTGAGGATGAGGATGATCAGGTGGAGTGGACTAGGGACTGGGGTGGGGCTACAGCTTGGTTTGGCAAAGTAGCGATTCTGGTGAAGAAGGGTAGAGGAGACTTAGAGGAAATCAGGAACTGGGGTGACTGCTTGGTCTGGGGAGAATGGCATTGGCTAGGGTGGGATCCAGTAAGAGTTGGCTCCTGCTACTGCCCTGCAGTAAGAGGTGAGAGGATTGCATGGATTAAGGAGCTGCTGGAGGAGGGTGTCTTCTTGGAGGAAGGTGTTGATATTCTGGGTGGTGATTTTAATATGATTCAGGATCTGCAATTAGATAGAACTGATGGAGGGAGGAATGCCAGTGGGAGAAGTAGTGGTCTGGATGTATGGGAGAAGGTGGAGAATCTGGACTCCTTTGGGGATATGGGCAGAATGCGATGGAGCAACACCAGGGTCTACACACACTAGGTGAATGGCTTAGGGACATGGATTGACTAGATTCTGACAGCTGAATGTTGGGGTGCTGATGTTTGGAAGACCTTGGAGGTGGAGTGGTGTCCATGGTCTGATCACTGGGGACTGTTAGGGCAGGGGCAGTTTGGGGGGAATGGAGATGGACCCAGACATTGGTGCCTTAACTCCTCCCTGCTGGCTGAGAAGGGGTTGTGGGACTCATGAGTGGAGGACATCCAGAAGAAGGTCCCTCTCTGGAGGCAGGAGGGTTTGTCTGTGGGTGTCCATTGGATGAGGTTGAAGGAGGCTGCGAGGGTCTATTGGGAAGGAGCTGGTAGAGAGGCTGGGAGATAGAGGAGGAAGCACATACAGTGTGTTTCAAATAGGCTGAGGAGACTGCAGTTGGAGTGGGCTGATTTGCTTACTTCTGGTGAGGTGGAGGATTGGAGATTAGAGCAGGCGAAATTGGAGGTAGTGGAACTGCAACAGGTGTTAAGAGAGGAGGAGGAGACTCATATGTGAGGAATGGCTGCCAGGCTAAGGTGGCAGGGACTTGAGGAGGGAGAGCGGCCTACTAGGTACTTGTCTAGGCTCCTCAAAGCTAGGAGGGTGAGACATCAGTGGGATGGGGTCTTTAATGCTGAGGGGGATTTGGTGCATGGCACACAACCAATACTGGGGGTATTGAAGGAGAAATGGCAGGGTCTGTGGAGTGAGGAGGAAGGGGGTGCTGATGCAGAGGCAATTGGCGACACACTGGAGGAGTGGGAGCCACCACAGGTGGAGGGCCTGGATGACTTGATCTTACCAGTCCAAGAGGAGGAGATCCAAGGAGTCCTGGCAGCAACTAAGCCTGGGACAGCGCCAGGGGAGGATGGGTTACTGTGGGACTTCTGGAAGAAGATGGCAAAAGTCCCTGGAGTGCTGGGAGAGATGGCTGCCCTCTGTGACCATGTTCTTCTAAATGGTCAGTGGGTTGGAGAGCAGGACTTAGGGCTGGTGACCCTTTTGTACAAAGACAAGAGCAGGCATGAAGATTGGAAGAACTGGAGGCCAATTGTGCTTCTGGATATGGACCAGAAGTTGGTGACTAAGGTGATTGTTGCAAGGCTACAGAAGGTTGCTCAACAGGTGCTGGGTGAGGAGCAGCAGGGCTTTGTAGGAGGTAGACTTATCAGAGATGGAACTGCCTGGGTGCATGGCATTATTGAAGGGGCCCAGGCTTGTGGACTGGATGGTAGACTGGTTCTTTTGGACCAGGAGAAGGCCTATGACCGTGTTCGGCAGGTTTGGCTGAGCAAGGTACTGGACAGAATTGGTGTTCCACCACAGTTTCAGAAGTCTATGTTGAATTTATTGGAGGGGAGTCGAGCAGCACTGATGTGCAATAGTCACAGGGGTTTGGCATTTCCCTTGGAGAGAGGAGTTCCTCAAGGTGACCCACTGTCTCCTATCCTTTATGCCCTTTCCCTGGAACCTTTGATGGATAGGATCCATAGGAAGGTGGCTGGGCTCTCTGTGTATGGTGTGGAGTGGAAAGTGGGGGCCTTTGCAGATGATATGGTAGTAGGACTTGGATCAGTAGTAGATGTAGAGGCTCTTCAGGAAACAGTGGAATGGTATGAGGCACACTCTAGAGCAAAACTCAACTGGCATAAGTGTGAGACGAAGGTGTTGGGGAATGGGCTAGTGGGAGGGGACATCATTGGAACAATTGTCCCCACAGGAGAGGTGGTGCGGTATCTAGGTATCTTTCTGTCTGTATATGGATCAGTCCTGCCACAGATATGGTGAGAGAGGAGGGTGGTCATTTGGGGAGAGGTGCTAAAAGGTTTGAGGGGTCATCACATATCCCTGGTGGGGCAGGTGGTGATTCTGAATGTTTACTGGTTCCCCAAGCTGTGGTATGTAGCATATCACTTAGACTTTCCAGCCTGGGTGGTGAAGAGGCTGATGAAACTGACTAGGAATTGGATTTGGGCCGGAAGAAGAGCCCAGATCAGTTGGGATACTCTTGTGGAGCCAGTGCTTAGGGGAGGCCTAGGCCTTGTCAATTTCCCTAAGTGACTACACTGCCTGCGAGCCTGGTGGTTAAAAAGAGCTATTGATCTACAGGGTGGCGGTTGGGTACCGCTAATGCAGAAGGTGTGGGAGATGAGATTCTCCCCCTGGGGGTCCTCAGATGATCTACTCTCTTTGGTGGGTCTGAATGGAAGCTGGCGGCTACAGTTTAAGAGCTTCTGGTGGGGAGTGGTGAATGGAGCACACTGGATAGGCCTGTGCTGGTGAGGCAATAAGAGAGAGGTGGTGTGGGGCCCAGCTATGTGGCGATGGGACCGTCTGCTTCTAGGGGGAGTTCCTCTTGCTGAGTTTGATATTGGTGATGGAGTGGAGTGTCAGCGGGGACTTGGCCAGGATCTTTGGCCAAATAGTTGGCAGGCGGTAGGGATTGGTGAGGAGTGGGACTGGGCAGGAATCTGGTCTTAGAGTGCTGAGGTGAAGAGGTGGCTTCCTCCCAATTTCTGGATAGTATGGTGGCGAATGCTGTGGAGGAATGTTATGTTAAATTTCTGTGCTGGGCATCTGGTGGATGGTGGTCAACTGGATTGTGAGGAGTGTTATAATGTAGGGCAAGCTGGGGGATTTGTGCAGACACTGGAACATTGGCTGGGAGAGTGTGAGGTTCTGGGGGACTTTTGGATAGCTATAGGAGACTGGCTGGGTATCGATTAGAGACTGGATGGAGAGAGAGGTCGCTGGGAGGATTTGGAATCTAGACTAGTGGGAGGTGTCGGCAATGGGTGGCTCACTGTAGAGTGGGTTATAGCAGTGTGGGTGGGGTTGGCTGGACATTGGCTGTTTGTTTTTGAGGAGGGGCGACAGTTAGGGATACAGGAGAAGTTATTGAGGTGGGAGGAGTTGGTGGGGGATCTACTGACTGGGTGGTGGGTTGGATGGGGTACCCAAGGTGGGCGACATCACCGTCTGGTGGAAGAGATCTGTGGACAGAGTGGTGGGAGGGTGGAAATGGTGTTTGATAAAGTGGTCTTTCATCGGAAAGAGGTAGGGGGG
>RBNI01006353.1:0-11432 GCA_003990745.1 Jimgerdemannia flammicorona
CCGATTCGAATCCGATTCGAATCTGATTCGAATCCATCCGGATGGGATTCGAATCCCATCCGAGTTGATCCGGATGGGATTCGAATCCATCCGAATCCCATCCGGATTGACTCGTTCGGAGCACTATTCTTAGCTAGTAAAAGTTCTGAGTTATATGAGTAAGAGTTTTTTTATAACTATAATGTCCTTCAAAAGGTATATCATAGTATTCTTCAATAATTTGAAGTCTCAGGTTTTGATTTTCAGAGATTAAGACTCTTATTTCATTATAGTATAGTAACTCTTCTTTAAGGGTTAATTTCTTGGTCAGTTCTTTTAGTCTTGGATTATTTAAATTTCTTAGTGAGTTAGATTATAGGCTTCTCTAATCTGATTTTTGAGAACATTGGTTATAATTATAATAACTGCTATTTGCTCTATTTGTTCTATTCTTAAGAGAGTATTAGCTACTATATTTATTTTTCCAGGATAGTATTCTATTGTGAAGTTATAATCTACTAGAGCTTCCATCAATCTTGCTTATCTTTTAGTCAAGGTAGGTTGGTGGTGAATATAGACAAGAGATTAATGATCTGTAATGACAGAAAAATATTTTCCTATCAGAAAGTATTTCTATTTTTTAAGACTTCTGACTAGAGTAAATATTTTCTTTTTATAAGTAGCATATCTTATTTCTACTTCTTTTAACTTTTGAGAAAAGTAAGCTACTGGATGTTTTCTTAAGTAAGAACTGCTCCAATTACTATATCTGATATATCAGTAGTAACTTCAAAGAAGCCTTTTGGATCAGAGATCACCAGTACTAGTACATTAATAAGAAGTCTTTTTAGATGATTGAAGGCTTGTGTTTGAGTAGAAGTCTAATATTTTTTAATATCTATAGATTTTTGAGTAAGTACTATTAGTCTAGAGAATCCTTTTATAAATTGTCTGAAGAAGTTGGCCAATCCTAGAAATTCTTATAATTCTTTAAGATTTTCTAGTTGGGGCTAATCTTCTATGACTTTAATCAGTCTGGGTGAAGTTTTAACTATTCCTTTTCTAATAATATATCTAAGATATTCTACTTCTTCTTATAAAAAGTGACATTTTTCAAGCTTCAAATATAACTGATTTTTTTCTCAGTATAGTGAAGACTTCTCTTAAGTATTGAAGGTACTCTTTTTGAGTTATACTATAGATAAGAATGTTATCTATATAAACTAGTATACACTTATCTAGCAGAGGCTTAAAGATGTCATTTATGAAGGTCTGAAATATTGCTAGAGTATAGTTATAACTTTGAATTAATAATACTCATATTTTGTTTTGAAGACTATTTTCTCTATATCTCTTTTATCTATTCCTATCTGCTAAAATCCTTCTTTAAGATCACCCAAGGTCATAACCTTAGCTCTATAGAGCTGAGTGAGTAGTTCTTTTATACTAAGTAGAGAATATTAGTTTTGTATAGTGATCTTGTTAAGTAGATGGTAGTCTATATATATCCTCAATATTCTATTCTTCTTTTTTACAAATAGAATGAGTGCTCTATAGGGAGATATACTTGGTTCAATATATCCTTTATCAAGAAGTATCTTTAGGGTTTTTTTTAAGGCTTCTAGCTCTGACTGAAACATAGAGTAAATAGGTCTATATAGAGATAATGATTCTGGAATTATATCAATCTTATAATTGACTTTTCTTTTAAATGGAGGCTTTGTTAGTTCTTGAAATATATCAGAGAATTCTTCTATAAGAGGCTGAATTATTTGTGGAATTTGAACAGCTTCTCTTTCTTTTGGAACTATCTGTATCAAGCAGAGATAACAATATTCTATTCTTTTAACTTCTTTACAAAATTGTATGGCTGAGATTATTTCTACTTGTACTGACTTTGGATTTAAAGTAAGTTTTTGACTCTGTTTCCATATAGTGATTTCATTGTTACTCTAATTAATATTGAGATTATACTTTCTAAACTATGGAGTTCCAAGTATAATATTATAAATAGATAAGTATAAGTGTACAATCTCCAAGCCACTGAAATCACATGTCACCCTCAGAATAAATTCAGAAATTATATACAAGATTATAAAGCTGAGTCAAACTAAAGTTACAGAGTACAAAGCTGAGTCAACTCAAAGTCATAGAATATAAGATTTATATAAATAGAATCTTATTAATCAGGACTAAATACATATATACTGAGTGCTTAGATATATTGAAATAGAGAACTACAATAAACCAAACAACAACTATAACTCTTGAATATACACACAAATATGACCACTGAGATCTACAACTGCATCTGTACTGACATTTGGAATACTATTATCAACTGAGCCACACCTCCTCTGCCCCTTATAAATATCCATCACCTAGTATCTCTCTACTTCATAGAAGTCTGATGGAATGCTCTGAACATACTCAGCAAAGTCTACTGAATCAGACAAATCTTAAGCTACTACCAGATTGGCTGTCTCCTAGAAGATATGGTTGAACACAACTATGATACAGACATTATCCAGATGTCTCAATACCAGAAACTCATCATCTAAAAATACTGAGAACTCTTTTACAAGTACAGTACCTTTATTTCCCATCTCTGAGTTATTACCACTGAAATGGTTGCTATTCTATTCTATGGCCAAATTGACAATATGGTACAAGAACTCAACCATAAGTACATATATCAAGTATATCCAGACCACAGATAGAACCTTTCTGCACTCTGATGACTATATCCTACAAATACCTCAATTTGGATATACTATAAAAGATATTTATGATATAATCTAGTTTGATAATGATGAAGCAGAAGATAATGATCTCTCTGATATCAACATGATCTCTAGCAAAGAATCTCTACCAGCCCTGATTACCCCACTGACCTTGCTGATGAACTTACAATAGTTTATAACTACCTATAAGACCTATTGGGATAATGATCACTAGCACAAGTACTAATCTACATTCATGCCTAATTACTTCAACTATAATGAGAAAACTAGAGAATACAACCTATATCTCCAGACAACCCTTGAGATCAAACCAACAACCTCACCCCTCAAGTATAAATGAAATAAGCTATAGCTGTCAGAATACTACAACTCTGAAACTTATAGTACCATTATCTATAGAAGATATACAGACAGTGAATTTGATGAAAGTGAAGATAATGCACCTCTCCTTCACTCACCAACTCTATATTCAGTATACAAGACAGATGATGCTATTCTGTAGGATAGTGACATGGTCCCAATGTATTATTACCTAAGCCAACAGAGAGAAATAATCCAAGAACCACTCTTCCTAGATAACTACTTCATCAGAAATGAGATCATCAATAGTGATATTATTGAAGACTATCCAGACAGCATCTAAATCTATAGATAGCTTAACAGTCATTAGTATAGTTAGATTAGTCTCATATAACATGACTGTATACTGACTCAGTAGTCAGACAATCTCTTGATATATCAGTTCACACTTGTACTACATGACTGCATTCCAACTCAGCAAGGCACTAAGTACTATATATATTCATATTTAGTATAGTCCAGATAGCCTCCCATTAGTATAAATACCTCCTCTCCGGTAGGGCTGTTAAATGGTTTGAAACCAAAAGGTTCAAACTGGTTTGAACTTTGGTTTGGTTCGATTCAGTCAGCGGTTTCAAAACGATTTGTATCTTTATTTCTTATTTGCATAAGAATAAATCATATAAATACTTCCTGTATGAGTTTATATATTCAGAATCGGCTACTTGACTTGAAACAGTAAAAGAACTCGGTCTCTTTCAGCAAAAGGTACAATCCGCAAGGTGTCTGCCATTTGATCTGAACGTTTAAAATTTAATAACTTCATGAAACTACACCCAGTCTTAATGACCTTGATCTTGTTTGAAAGCTATGAATATTGGCTTTCAGGCACATTTTATTTAGATGAAATCGGATGTGTTTTCATAGAGCTATTGCACTTTAAAAAAACTCGGGTCGATCGCCGTTTGAAGAGTCAACCCGCGATCGACCTGAGTTTTTTAAAGTGCAATGGCTCGATGAATACACATCCGATTTCATCGAAATAAAATATTCCTAGAAGCAAATATTCATAGCTTCCAATCAAGATCAAGATTATTAAGATGGGATATGGATTCATGGAGTTATTAAATTTTAAAAGCTCAGGTCGAAAGGTGGACGTTACTACTCATGACTGAGACAAGCCATGCAATGACGATGGCACCCGAAACGAAGACAGCTATTCAATGCCTGAAACCAATACATCCGAAACCAATATGCCCGAGACCTAAGTGCCTAAGACATTCCTGCATTCATTGACCTGTTGTCTCTCATGAGCCGCTAATTTACATCTTTTACAAAAAACACTTATATATCAAAATGAGTGCCTCCTGAAGCAGCGTTTATCACCACTTTACGAAATTGGCCAATGGCTCAAGGCAGTGCAACTATTGTCCTAAAGAGAAGATTTGTCAAGCCAGTAGCGCTACATCTACCTTGTGGACTCACATCAAGAAATGTCATCTCGAAAAGATGACCAAGGAAGGGGAAACAGAATTGCCTCTTACCCAGCAAGAGCATGAGACTATTACAAGTAGTTACATTACATGGATAGTCAAAGATCTTCAACCATTCTCAACTTCTGATAATGAAGACTTCAAAGCCTTCATAAAGCACCTGAATCCAAGATATTATATTCCTTACCATCAAACTACTCGTAAACTAGTGATGGAGAAATTTGAATCTTACAAAGGGCATATTCAATATACTCTACACCATATAGCAGGAGCTATATCTTTGATGTGTGATCTCTGGATCTTAGGATCCATGGACAGTTATTGTGGAGTGATAGCACATTTCATTGATTCAAATTGGAAACTCCAGTCAATCATTTTGGACATTTGCCCTATGCTGCATCCTCACACTGGCAAAGCAATAAAGGACATTCTTTTGATGACTATTACAGAATATTGTATCAAAGATAAGTTTCTGGCACTTGTCACTGATAATACCTCAAATATGACTTGTGGCTTTCACTTACTTATAGAAATCATCCTCAGCAAATATGAGAGAGAAATATATCATATCAGATATAGTGTACATGTTATCAACCTTGTTGTTCAGGATGGCTTGAAGAATTTATTTGATGTAGAGGAAGAATTTGATGAGGATAACCCCAACAGCCCACTTATGAAGCTTTGCCTTTATGTGAATACAATCTGGAGGAGCCCTAAAATCATTGAAGAATTCAAACAGTACTGCAAAGACTGTGAGATTGAGTACTATGACCTTCTCTATGATTGTCTGACAAGATGGTCCTCTATATTTGCCATGATTGATACTGCCATTCTCTAAAAACTGGCCCTTCAGCTCTTGTTTATCTGGTCCCAAACAAAGAACATCAGCAATACACTTGAGTCAAATGAGTGGAAGGTCCTCAAAATATATGTTGAAGTTTTAAAAATCTATACTGAAGCCACTAAAGCTCTCTCAATGTATTCAGAGCCAATACTTCATAAAGTTGAAGAAATTTATTCTTTTATAAAGAAATATCTGAATGATAAAAAGATCCCAGCATACAGAGCTATGGCAAGCAAACTTCAAGAATATACTACTAAGCTTTCAGATGTACACTGATAAGCATAAGTACTACATCCTGGCATAAAACTAGAGAAAGATGACAAGAAATACAAGTCGAAAATCAGCAAGCTTAAGGAGTATGCAGACCTTATTACTCAAGCTGTCTCCAGTACCCCACAGGGAGCTTCAATATTCCTGCTATCTTCCAAAAAGAAGAAACCAGTACAAAAGTTCTGTGAACTGGTTGGAGAATCTATCATTATAGAGAGAAGTGCTTCTGTGAAGAATTATAATATGAATGTGAATAATGAAATCAATCACTATCTTTCAACTACTAATGGAGACAGCAGCAACAATCCTCTCAACTGGTGGCAGCTAAATGAAAGCCAATTTCCAACATTAGTGATCATGACTTGGGATATTTTGGCAATTCCAGCTTTTAGTATTCCCTATGAATAGTTTTTTTCAATTGCTGGCAACACTATCACAAAAAACTACAACTCACTTTTGCTAGAGAGTGCTTGGACAGTATTGTGCCTTTATTCTTGGTTGTCATTTACTGAGTCTACTGATAAAGTATAAAATGTAGAAACTGATAGTTGTTAGAGTTATTCTGTTGTAATTACTTGAGGCCAATCAGTGATCATATTAAAAGAAAGAGAAAAGTCATTGATATACTCCTCAGATTATTTAAGTAGCATACCCTCTCCCCTCTTTTGAAAAGCTAGATAAAAGGAAAAAGTATATACCTTAGTTAAGGTGCTGTTTTGAACCCTCTCTTTTTTGAAAAGCTGAAATAAGCAGCACACACTTCTCTTCAAAAAGCCCTTTTGAAAAGCTGGATAAAAGAAATATATATATACATATATCTTAGTTAAGGTGCTGTTTTGAACCCTCTCTTTTTTGAAAAGCTGAAATGAGCAGCACACACTTCTCTTCAAAAAGCCCTTTTGAAAAGCTGGATAAAAGAAATATATATATACCTTAGTTAAGATGCTGTTTTGAACCTGAAAAGCTGAGCACCCTCCCCTTTTGAAAAGCTAGATAAAAGGAATATATATATATATCTTAGTTAAGACACCATTTTGAACCCTCTTCCTTTCAAAAAGCTGGAATGAGCAGTGAGATGAGGCAAGCATACACTCTCTTCTCCTTCAAAAAGCTGGATAAAAGAAATATATATTCACCTTATTTAAGACATTATTTCGAACCCTCCATTTTGAAAAGCTGAAATAAGCAGCACACACTTTTCTTTCAAAAAGCTGGATAAAAGGAATATATATATATACCTTAGTTAAGGTGTTATTTCAAACCCTCTTCCTTTCAAAAAGCTGGATAAAAGAAATATATCTTAGTTAAGGCACCATTTCCTCCCCCTTTCAAAAAGCTGAAATGAGCAGCATACTCTCTCCTTTTAAAAGCTGGATAAAAGGAATATATATATATTGTCACATAGTGGTCGCTGAGTCCTTCAAATATGCCAGATTCTCTTCAAGGTGTATCTCTTAGACTAACTCAAGTTGTTATAAGCAAGTTCTTATTGGAGTGCCTTCCCAAGGTCTTATAGTCCTCAAACTTCTTATCTTTAAACTGTCTTGTTATCTCTTAGATTGCTTGCAAGGAAGTATGTGTATTATACTGAGTTGACTGACTTTATTTCAGAGGAAATAAGAGGGGTATTTATACAAAATATAATTCAATGGTTGCTAAGACATAAAGCTAAATATAAATTCTAATAACTAAAACTACCAAGTTCCAGGGCTGGCATTATTTGGTATCACATCAAAATACCAGTGCTGGAACAATTTCGCGTCACCTCAGAATACTGGTGCTGGCATTATCCAGTGTTACATGAGAATACTGGTGCTGGCATTATCCAGTATAACAAAGAACTTAGAGCAGAAAGTTCAGGACCATGGGGGCTTCATCATCATCATCATCATCACTGAAGGAGATGAGATCCACGAATTTGTCATGCAGGTCATGCGTTTCATGTATGTCGCGCAGGATGACATCATCAATGATGTCATCACGTTCGGCTGTGGCGGGAAAATCAGGAATGAGGTCTGGGGCTCTCCAGTCTATGAGGTTCTCTTCCACAAAATAAGGAACAAATGTGGGGTCTTGGGGAGATCTAATCTGGATGCTTGGGCCTTGGAATACTGAGATCAATCCTTGCAGGAATTGGTCTGGGTTGTCCTGGAGGATGGGGTGCCAGAAGTCTTCTACTTCTTCGCTGTTGAGGGTGATAGTGGACTGGGCTTCTGTAGCCACCCTGGCTTCTAGTGCATTGATATGGCGGGATGATAGGTCTCTGAAGTCCGAGACACTAACATACTCCAGGTTGGGGATCAACCATGGTGCATGCCTGAAGATCTGATGGATCTTCTTAGCTGTCCTTATTTCGCATATATCCATGGGAGTGGCATCTTGTAGCTCTTGGGTGCTGACCTGTGGGAACTCCCGGCAGAGGAGGTTTTCTATTTCGTACTCCTGCCACATTTGGAGGCATTTGGTAGCAATGGTGATCCTTGTTTCCATTTCATGGCGGTAGAGAATGAAGTGATAAGGGTCTGCAGTGCCCAGGTAGACACTAGGAGTCCTTCTTGAGTGGGTCCTCATGACTCTTCTGATGTCTTGGAACATCCTTTCTTCGACTGAGGTACCTTGGTGGTTCCTTGACCTTGAGGTTTGGCAGACAGCAGGCATTTCGTTTGTGGTAAGTCTTTGAGCTATTTTGGAATTGGTGATTCTTGTTGGTTGCTGCTACTGCAGTTCCTTGATCCTTCTTTTATATTCTTCAGGATGCTTGTACTGTGGTCACAATGACTCACAGTTGGTCATCATTGCTCATCTCATATACCATATGATCTTCTCATGCTCCGATCTGGAAAGGCTGTCTCCTGTGCTGATGTCATCATTCTGGGGTCATCGTTACATCTTCCTCCTGAATAAGGATCTTCCTGAGTGTCCTTATTCATTGGTCCAGTTTTGAAAAATTTGCTGATCCTATAACCTCTGGCAAGGGGTCGAAAAGTGGTATTTATGGGCTGGCGTCTTCCCTTTGTATTTTGGCGTGATGGTGAAGGGTCGCTCCCTTCATATAGAGCAAGGGCCTGATTCTGATCTTGACCAATCAGTTGACAGTTCAAACTCCTCTGACTACAAAAGTCTCATGGATGAGTAGTTGCCAGTGCTGTATCCCTTAGAGAATGGTCCAGACAGATAGCCTGCTGGTCATGGGATATGCTGTTATGATTTGCAGACTAGAACCTCATGGGCGGTTATCACGTTTTGCTTCTCTTGTATAGGTTTGTGGTACTTCTTGAGTCTGTTCCTGTGTACTGTAGTAGGCAGTATGGTCCCTGAGATTTTTTTAAGCCAGAAGGTAGTTCTCTTGATATCTTGCACATAGAAGGGTCCTTCCCATTTGGGCTCCAGTTTTCGCAACCATGAGGCTTCTACCATATTTTGATACAGTAGAACCTTTTCTCCAATTTGGATGGATTCTAGGGCCTTGTGATTCTTTTCCGCATTCTTCCTTGTCAGTACTTGTGACTTGGTGATGTAATCTTCAGCCTTCTTCCTGATTTGGTGTAGTCTCCGGATTTCTGCATCAACCCATCTCCAAGTTAGGTCTAGATTTGTGGCTGAGGTTCCATCAGAATCTTCTTCTCCAAAGAGCAGCTCTCTTGGGGTAAAATGTGTGCTCTGTGACCATATGTCTCGTAAGACAGAGAGGGCAGTTGGGAGATAGTTATCCCAATTCTCATATGTCTCTGAGATCTTCACTAGGATGTTCTTGAGGGTCTTGTTGGTTCTTTCTATCTGTCCATTTCCTTGAGGGTGGTATGCGGTGGTCTTGATGTGCTGGATCTTGTATTTCTGATACATTATCTCATAGAATCCATTGACAAATTCCGTGCTGTGGTCTGTGGTGATTTGCTTCGGTGTCTTGTAGCGGCAGATGATTTCTCAGTGCAGGAAGTTGGCTATAGAGAGGGCATTGGCTTCTTGTAATGCTCCTGCCTCTATCCATTTGGTGAAGAGATCTACAATAACTATAATATAGCGGTTTTCTGATAGTATTACTGGTAGTAGTCCCATGATATCCATTGCAATGTGGTGGAAGGGGATAGGCTCAATTCTTGATGACCCGGGTGCCTGGTCTTGCTGATCTTATTTCTGTTTTTGGCACTTGTCACACCCTTTGACAAATTGGCGCAGATCTTCTTCCATCTTGGGCCATCACATGGTTCTTCTTGCCTTGTCATATGTGTTGGTTCCTCCTAGGTATCCTTGCTCATGTACTTTCTTTATTACTTGATACTTCTTATATTTGGGTATTACTAGCTTTCCTCCTTTTCTGAGTGTAGTGTTGTCTAATTCAAACTGTTTCCAAGTCCAGTTGATGATGGTGATTGTCCAGAGTTCGAGGTGGTTGGGCATCTTCCACTGCCCAAGATAGCTGATTAATCCATAGTATAGCTCCTTATTCATGTTGAATGGTCTTGATGGGGGTATTTCAGGGTGTCCTTGAGAGTGCATCGGCATTGGTGTTGGTCTTTCCTGAGCAGTGCTTGACAGTACAGTCATACTCTTGCAGCCTGTAAATCCATCTGGCATATATTCCTTTGGGGTTCAGAGTGTGGAATAGCCAGGCAAGAGTGGAATGGTCTGTTTGAATGGTGAAGTGTTTCCCAGCTAGGTAGTAGTGGAACTTGTCTACTGCCCAGACTACTGCTAAGCATTCAAGCTTGCATGACTCGTAGTTCTGTTCTGCTCCGCGGGTACCTTGGCTTGCATAGGAGATGATATATTCATGTCTATCTTTCTTCTGAGCTAGGACTGCTCCAAGTCTTATAGCACTTGCATCTGTCTGCAGGATGAATTCTAGGTTCCAGTTTGGTCTTCTGAGGATGGGTGCTTGGGTCAACCTGGTCTTGAGTTCATTGAAGGTTTCTTGGCGCTCCTTAGTCCATTCAAATTTGGTCTCCTTCTTCAGTAGCTCATAGATAGGTGCTGCAATGTTGGAGTATCCTTTGATGAATCTTCTGTAGTAGCTGGCCAGTCCAAGGAAGGCATGGACTTCTGTGGTTGTTCTGGGTCTTGGGTAGGCTGCAACAGCCTCGATCTTCATGGGGTCTGTGTGGATTCCGGTCTGGTTGATGAGGTGTCCTAGGTAGGCAATTTCTTGAGCAGCAAACTTGCATTTCTTGGGCTTGATGTAGAGGCCATGCTCCTTGAGTCTCTTGAGGGCTAGCTGTATGTGATTGATATGTTCCCATGCAGTGTTGCTGAAGATGATCACATCATCAACATAGACAAAGAGCCATTTTCCGATCTCATTGCTGAAGACTCTGTTCATCATTCGCTGGAAACTTGCTGGGGCATTGCACATTCCAAATGGCATTCGCAGGTAGATATAGGTGGCATCAGGTATGATGAAGGCTGATTTCTCACTGGCATCTTGAGTGAAACCGATCTGATGGAAGCCTGAGAACAGATCCAAGGTGGTGTAGTATTTGGCTTCACTTCCAAGGGTGGTAAGGATTTCTTGAATATTTGGCAAGGGTTACCTATCCTTCTTGGTAATGGCATTGAGCTTCCTGTAGTCAATGCAGAGTCTTGGTGCAAACTCTCCAGGCTTGCTTCCTTTCTTCGGGGCTAGGACAATGGGTGAGGCCCAGGGGCTGATAGCTTGCTTGATGATTCCAGCTTCTTCTATTTCCTTGAGTTCTGCTCACAGCCACTCTCTGTAGGCAGGTGGTATGGGTCTGGCTTTCTGGTAGATAGGCTTGGTATCACCGGTGTCAACTTTGTGGTAGTACTTGGGTTCTTGATTGTGGATAT
>RBNI01006354.1:0-11432 GCA_003990745.1 Jimgerdemannia flammicorona
CATATAGGTCATATCCAGCTGCTTTTTGACTTCCTTTGGTTGGGGCCTTAGCAGTTTGTCTCAACTTGACAAAGTCTAGTGTTCTGGTGGTCAGATTGTTGAGGTGGTGCAGAGTGGTAACAGTTGCTCGTGTTGCTGTTTGGGGTTTTCAGTTAGGGCAAGCACTGGCCATGTGTCCTGTCTTTCGGCAATAGAAGCATGCTCCGCTTCTTCTAAGTTTATTCCTTTCACCTTCAGTGAGTTTCTTGAAGGTACTCGGCTGGGTGGGTTCATGATTTCTGGGTGTCCACGAAGTGGATGTTGAGGGAGCTCGGGATGCTTCATGCTTGGGTTCTTCTTTCTTGGTCCAAGTCTTTTCCTTGTTGTTGAATTGTCTTCTGGGCAGAATGGGTCTGGCTGTTAGGATCTGCTTGACCATAGTCTTGATTCTTGCTAGGTACCATTGTTGATGGTCACAACCAACTGGGCATCGTTGTTCTTGGATTTTTCTAGTAAGCCATTCAGGCAGGGCATCGAATAAATGGTCTGCTCTTGTACCATTTCATGCTTCGTCATTGGTAATGTATCCTAGGCCAATGGTGTTCAGGAGTGACTCGAGTTTTGTACAGAAGGTTTCGAATTCCTCCTTGCCATGTACATCGAATTTGAGGTTGCGGAGTTTTACTCGGGATTCAGCGATCATGGTTTCGCTGTGATATTGAGCAATCATGAGTTGTTTGAGTCCAGGGGCTGCAGGATGGGCTCCATATCCTGGGGCATTGTTTGCTGCATTCTGAGCAACTACTGCAGGTTAGGTGTCCCATGTGAGGGGTTTTTCAGGAAGGGTTCACCACCATTCTTTGGCAGGTCCTCAGAAGAATGTAACAACTCGGTGGACATAGGCTGTAGTGGTAGCAAAGAGTTGTTCCAGGGTGTGGTCTTGATTGTTTGTGAGAACGTGGTCAGTGACTCATTCATTGGTCCATTGATTGGCTTCGAAGTTGGTGTCAACTACACTAATGAAGCTTTGGACTTCTTGTGCAGTACCATTGAAGGTAGGTAGACTCAGATTTTTTGTAGGTCAGATCTGTTCGGCTAAGGCAGTAATGGTTGCTGCCATTATGGCTATCTGAGCTGTGAGGTCTAGAATCTGTTGGTTTGCCATATTGTTTACTGGAGGCGGTTGGACTGCTGGTAGTGGTGTTACTGGTACTACTTGAGGTACTGGTGCAGAGTGTGATGGGGTTCTTTGAGTCTGTGTAAGTTGCTGGAGTAATAGTTGTGGGTCTGGAGTAAGGGCTTGATAGATAGCTGTCTGTTACTGTGTAGGTGTGTTCTGTCCTGATGGAGGTTCATCTCCTTCGGCAGTGTATCCGGGATCGAATTCAGTGAGATACTCCTCCTCCTCTTCGGTTTGGTCCCCGTGTAGTTGGGTTTGCTCGGCGTCAAAGTAGACAGAATCAGTTGAATATCTGATTTCAGATGGACTTAATTCAAAGTCAAGTTCTGGTTCAGTATTGGTTTCAAATTCAGGTAGGGCTGTAGCAGGGCCTGCTTCAGGTTCGGGGTCAGGTAGTTGATGAAGGGTTTCTCTTGCTTCTTCCTTAAGAATATAGTGGGCCTTGCTGTTCTGGAATCGGTAGTATAACGCGGTCTTAGTCCTGGTGCGGTGAAAGTCGGTAGAGTTGAGCCACTTAGCTACAGAGGCTTGGGCTTCGTGAGGAACTAAGGCAAGAAAGACTGCTGCTGGTTGTCCTAGGTCACTCGGATTTGTGGAGCTGACAAAACTCTTATTGAGAAGAGTAAAGAAGGCTTCTATAAGACCTTCTTCATCTTGACTTGCTGGGTGTAGTGCAAGGAGTTCGGTGAATAAGGTTTCACCTATTTACTGGTTTAATCGGAGTACTTCTTTCTTTGAGTGAAGTTTGTCCCACTTGTTGCAGGTGTGGAGGTCAAATTGTCCTTGTACGTCAGGTTCAATTCTCTCCAGATTATCAGATGGTTCAGAATAAATTCCAGTTCAGAGGTTGGGCTTTATACCAACTTATAGGAATTCGCAGAAGGGTTTGTAGCAGGGTGAGGAAGCGTCTTGAAGCGGAATTGGATTGTAAACCGCTGCTACCAAGTTGTAAGAGGATTGCTTTTTAGGGTAACTGTTACATAGTTCTGGAAGGGTTTTCTGGAAGTTCTGGATATTCTGGAAGACTGTTTTCTTATGGTCAAGATCAATTTCGTATGGAGTACATCCTCTACACTTATTGATTTCAAGATCAGGTTGATGTCTCAACCAAAGTCCTTTTTTCGGACTAGTTCTGGATGTTCAGGATTTTCCATATTTCAGGAAGTTCAAGAAACTAAGACCAGCTTAGTTGAATTGGCATATCGCTGCAGACAATACCCAATTAGGAAATTTCATACTGGAGTTAGGAGTGGGACCTAACAGGGAGCGGATTTACTTAAGAGTGTTTTATGGGTTATTAAATAGATTTATTCTCTATTCATGATATTGCTATACTAGGAGTAGTGGTGTGGGGAATATTGGGGAAGTGTTCAGGAGTTGTGTTCAGATTGTTCAGGTCTTCAAGTCTGAGATTCTGAGGTCTGGGGGAGGGGGTATTTATACTAGTGAGGGCTATCTGGACTATGCTAAATATGGGTGTAGCACTAAGTGCTTTGCTGAGTCGGAATGCAGTCACGTAGTACAAGTGTAATCTGACATATCAAGAGATTGTCTGACTGCTGAGTCAGTTCACAGTCACGTCGTACAAGACTAATCTAACTATACTATGACTGCTAAGCTATTTATAGTTTAGGCACTGTCTGGATAGTCTTCGATGACATCACCATCGATTGCTTCATCTCTGATGAAGTAGTCATCTAGGAAAAGTGGTTCGTGGATTACTTCTCCTTATTCACTGAGGTAGTAATACATTGGAACTTCATCTCCGTCCCACAGGATAGCATCATCTGTCTCATATGCTGGATAAGGTGTTGGGGGGCGAAGAAGTGGTGCATTGTCTTCATTTTCATCAGATTCGCTGTCTGTGTACCTTCTGTAGGTTACAGCACTATAAGTCGCGGGGTTGTAGTATGCTGGCAGTTGTGGTTCATGTCGCTTGTACTCGAGTGGTGGAGTGGTTGGTTCGATCTCGAGGGTTGTCTGAAGGTACAGGTTGTGTTCTCTGGTCTCTTCATTGTAGTTGAAGTAATCGGGGGTGAATGCAGATTAGTACTCATGCCAGTGGTCATTGTCCCAATAAGTCTCGTATGTGGTTATGAACTGTTGTAAGTTCATCGGCAGAGTCGGTGGTGTGATCAGAGTTGGAAGAGATCCTTGGCTTGAGGTCATGTTGGCGTCGGAAGGATCATTGTCTTCTACTTCATCTTTGTCGAAGTTGATTATATCATAGATATCCTTCATGGCGTATCCAACTTGAGGCATTTGCAGGATGTGGTCATCGGAGTGTGGGAAGGTTCTGTCTGTGGTTTCAACATACTCAAGATACTTGTGGTTGTGTTCTTGTATCATGTCGTCGATTTGGCCATAGGACAGGGTAGCAACCATTTCGCTGGTAGTAACTCGGAGGCAGGGAATAAAGGTGCTGTACTCATAAAAGAGCTCTTGGTGTTTGCGGGCAATGAGCTTCTGGTGTTGAGACATCTGGGTAATGTCTGTATCATGGTGGTGTTCAACCATGTCTTCTAGGAGGCGGCCGATCTGGTAGTAGCTTGAGATTTGTCTGATCCAGTGGGCCTCGTTAAGCATGTTTAGGGCATTCCATTGGGCTTCCACGAAGTAGAGAGGTGCTTGGCTGTAGATATTCATGAGGGGCAGAGGGGGTGTGGCTCAGTTGATAATGGCATTCCAAATGTCAGCACGGATGCGGTTGTAGATCTCGGTAGTCATGTTGTGTGTTTTGGAAGTTGTGGTTGTTGTTTGTTTTGGTTCTCTGTTTCGATGCATCTTGGGGCTGGGTATATATGCATTTGTTCTGGATTGGTAAGATTCCGTTTGTGTGAATCTTGTGTTCCATGACTTGGTATTGACTCAGCTTTGTGCACTATGACTTCTGTTTGACTCAGCTTCGTGATCTTGCAGGTGATTTCCAGATTTGTTCGGACATCGCATGTGATTTCTTGTGGCTTGGAGGTTGTGCGCTTACAGGGGGCACTGAAGCGAGTGTCTGGGCCAGTAAGAGGAGAGGGGATATCGAGGAGGGTCAGGATGGAGCTGGGAAGCCACTATACAGTAACTCTTATGTGGATGGTACATTCAAAGTCTGGGAACAGGACTTCAATAGCACCCTCCCTCTTATCAAGTGAGGTCCTGCTGCGAGAAGCCAGGCCAGTACTTGACTCTAGACTTAAACTATCATATTATATATCTCATAAATGAGAGTCTGAATGGGTTGAGACTGCTAAGAGAGCTGTTTATACAACTTATGATGAAACCTATATCTCTCTCCCTAGATCAGTTTATCAAAAACAGTCTAATATTGTGGATACTGAAATCAATGATATTGATGCTGTATTACAATAACATATATTCAACAAAAGACAAAAACTGATAGCAAACCCTGAGCATGAGGTAGATATTTATTTAAAAAGTGAAATTATTGAATATCTAACAAGAATTGATATGTTATCTTAGTGGTAAGTAAGTTGAGATTTTAATTTGAATTATATTTAAATTGAATCATATTTAATTCAAATTAAAATATATTCAAAAACATTAGGACCATATTGGAGATTTCTCAAATCTAGTGAAAATAGCATGAGACTATTTAGCCATCCTAGCAATAAGTGCTCCAATTGAGAGAATCTTTTCTAATAATAGAGATCTTGTATCACTTAAAAGAGGTGCTTTAAAACCAGAAACAATTTGGGAATATATATATGTGTTTAAAGGCATAGTAATCAGCCTAGTGCTAGCCAACCCCAAAATCTTGAAATGTAACTATTTTTATATAATTAAATTGAAATACTTATCATAAAATCCTACTGATATAGTACTTTGAAAGCAGGTATTTGAAAGCTTAAGATATGGTGGGTGCTTTAAAAGTGAGCACTTCAAAAGCTTAAGATATGGCAGGCACTCTAATCTAAAATATAAAAAAAAAAAAAAAAAAAAAAAAAAAAAAAAAAAAAAAAAAAAAAAAAAAAAAAAAAAAAAAAAAAATGTCCTCTTCCTCTCCCTATATTAATCTTCATATACTTATTAAAAATCTTATCAGAGCATTGCAGAAAATGAATCAGAGAATCCATAAAGTCTCTAGCCAGCTTAATGAAGGAAACAAGTCTAGAGTTAAATATAAGAAAATAAGAATGAAGATCACTAAGATAATTCAAGAATTCAATCTAGACATAGATAAAGCCTTTGAGGCTGAACCCACTGCTACTACTATTGATCTAAACATAGACAAAACATTCAAGACCAAACCTACTGCCACCACTACTGCCACCCCAAATACTGCTGCTGCCATTGCTGCTACTGTTATAGCCCTCAACACTGCCATAGCCCCCAATGCTACCATAGCTGCCAATGCTGCTGCTGTTATAGCCCTCAATACTGCTGCCCCCAATGCTGCTACCATTGATATTTCGAACTCAGACATTGAAGTGGAGAACAATGTGCTCACCAATACTGCCACTATTGAGATTTCAGATTCAGACATTGAAGTAGAGATTGATGACATATTTGAAATTTCTAACAATGATACTCCAGATATCATAATTTTGAGTGATGAGGAGGTTCTGGTTCCAAAAAGAGGTCATCTACATACCAGTTGCTACAATTGTAGGTGATATGGAAAGAAATGTGGTATGATATCTTGAATCTGTCAGAAGATCAACCCCTTGACTCTGAATCTATCTCTTCAAAAAAGAGCATGCAATAATACTCATCAGGCAGCAGTAGCTAGATATAAGAGAAATTGTTGATAGCTTATATCATTGATAGCCTAGCCTATATTGTAATCAATAAAATTTTTGTGATATTATCATTTGAATAAAGCCTCTATTTGATTTGATCCTAATTGAATCAAGGCTCTATTCAATTTGATCCTAATCAAATCAAGGCTCTATTCAATTCAACTCTAATTGAATCAAGGCTCCATTTTATTTGACTTTCATTTGATTTGACTTCCATTTGACTTAAAAAATCCTGATTCAATTCAACTTTTCAGATCTCTTATTTAATTCAACTTGATTTTATTTAATTTTTTTGCAAGTACTACTTGTAGTGTTTTGATTTAAAGCAGTTACCAAAGGTAATAATATCAAACTTATTGGCAATTCTCATAGCTTTATTAAGGTTTTTGGGCTCTTCTAGCTCAACCTTGACTTATATGTTTCCCTTCAGACCTTGGACATAGTGGTCTATCTTTTCATTCTCAGATATTGCTAATAGCTCAAGTAGGATTGACAAGAATTGTATATTATAGCTTTACATAGACTTGAGTTACTTGATGTTTGCTAGCTTGTCTCTGGCTAGTTTGGTAGTATTAGCAGGATTGAACTGCTTATGAAGGACTCTCTGAAGGCTTTCTAGTCTCTGATTCATGCATATGAGTATACAGAGGTAACTATGATATAATTGTACCACCAGATGGCTGTATTTTCTCAGAGAAGTGTGGCAGAAAATTAGACTTACATATCTTCTTCCATTCTTGTAAGCTCAAAGTATTAGTCTAACTAGAAGATTTATGCATCTGTAGATAGTTCTCCTTGATGACTATCAAAGATATCTAACTTGAGTGGTTTGAAACTTACTATAGCTATAGCAAAATGTGATGTACTTACAGTTCTTGTTTTCTGCTATTCTAGTTATACTTAAAGTTTTTGGATTTGGTAGGCTATAGCATTGATTATATTCTCTATATTGAGCTGCAATTCTCTTACTTCTTCTATAGCAGAGGGGTCTGGCTGATAGACTGACCCTTTGTGGCTCATTTTGAATTCATGTAACTATTTGTAACTAGTTTCTGAATTTGTGTAGGTTTTCTTAATAAGGCAAGATATAACAACACCACTGCTACCAAGTGTAATAGTTCTAGTTTCTTTAAGAGGAAGCAGCTTAATCTGAAAGTTTTAATTGACCTAAAGTAGCTTAAAGAGATACTTAAAAGTTCAAGTATTCTTGAAGAATTTCTGAGAGAAAATATTCTGAGCTTTATTTAGACAGAAAACAAGAATATTTATATATGATCTGAAAGAAAGATCCAGAAGGATCTTGGAAAGAAAGAGAAATGCCAAGAAATAGGTTCTTAGCAAAGCTGACTAATATTATTCTACAATATTCTGAAAGGTTCTATGACTAGCTAAGACAAGATACTTATTACCAAGGAAAGATAAGAATGTTTTGGTAATGTCTGAGTGCTGAGAAAAGGTTTCTAAGTAGAAGATGGCAGAACATAGTTGAATGTTCAAAAAAAAAATAAGAAAAGACTAACTAAAAGATACAAAAATATACTAAGACTAAATATAACTGTGAAATTGTTACAATTACTATATATTCTATAATTAGCTATATATAGTAACTAGATAATAACTACAACTATATAAAATACTTCAGAGATAAGAGTGAATAAACCTCAGTTCAAAAGTTCTAAAGCAAAAGACAAGTCTGTCTAAAATATACTTCAAAGAATATATCTGCCAAAAGTCACTTAATTTAGAAAGAATTACAATACTTACAAGAAATATCTACTCTATAATCACTACTTAGAAAATTATAAGCTTTGTCTTATTTCTACTTCAGTCTATTTTCTGATATAAAGAAGTTCATTACATTTTGATCTGCTTACTAAATTAGCCAAAAGAGAAATCTATTATATTTTGATATACTTATTAAACAAAGTCAGAAGTCTGCCAATTTAGAAAGATCTATATTATCTGAGTTATCTATCTAATGAGAAAGTCCACCAAATCATCTATATCATGATTGCTAAGATTATTATATAGAAATTATATATAAGAAAACTGTTCTCATTATACAACTTACTTAAAGAAAGAAAATTACTAAATTATCAGAAAAATCTACCAACTTAGAAAAATCTACTTGCTCAAAAGAAGTCTATCAAAATTATTACACTACACCAGATCACTGAATTAGGAAATAGTTCTACCAAAATCATCTGCATTATGCAAACAAAACTTGCTGAACATTTTGTTACTTTTTGATAAAGTTACTAGAGGCTCAAGCCAATCTACATAATAGCTCCAACCTTGTAATTTGTCTCCATTGAGCTAGCACATTACAGTACTAAACCTTTGGTCCACCACATTGATTATAAGTATGGCCCTTAGGGAACTAAGGAAACAGGGTATCACAAGGAGAAAGTGAGTGATCACCTTGGTTAGAAATATAATGGTGACGTCACACAACGTTCCCTTCCCCCAAGGTTAATGCATACCAGCGCAGGATTTACGTCTTTGCAATGTTGCTGATTCCAATGTCCGCATGTTGCAAGGTGGGAGTTTGAGAGGTGGGTCATCACATTCTATGATGGGGGGGGGGAGCCTTGGACGTTGGAATGTTATATTCCATCATCTTGTGCGGAAGCTGAGCATTGCCGTCTAGTCCGTCTTTACGCATCACCCTCTAGGTGGCAGTTATATGCCATTTCGGCATCCTCTTGGTACAGTATGATTGGCTCATCTTGTCCTTGCTCAAGATTGTTGCAGATGGGGTCGGCGGGCACTATAAATACAGCTGGGCATTATACTTTCAAATACACTAGTTTTTGTTCCATCTGTTATTCGTGTCACGGATATAGATAACTTACAGCAGTGCATTACAGTGCGAACATATACCTGACAACCATTAGCTTGACAAAGTTCTTTAATGAAAATGTATGTTACGATATTACAAACGTTTTTGCACATCTGAATAATAAATCGGAACAATCTGATAGTAAAAATACACCAACTGAAATCGATTAACTGTTAAATCATGATAAAATATCCTCATCATTATATATACACAAAGGTGTTTTTAAAACCATTCACAAATAAAACAACATACACTTATCCAACATCTATCTCCCAATCCCGATGTACTGGTTCATGGTTAGTACAGGTACTTGTCCCACCGCTTCATTCATTCCACCTGAGATAAGCAAATAAGAAAATTTCCAAAACCTTCAGCTACTGCTGCAACTAGAACAATGACCAATGTCGCAAGCCACAAAATGTTGAAGAACGGAAAGTGATTAAATATCTCTCGCTCATTCAACGCACATATATAATTTTCTCCAAACCCGACTATCCACAACTATCACTCACCTTTATACAGCGTCCTGACACCCAAGCGAGTCTCCACCAGCTACGCCAACGATGCAAGCACATCTGTACACTGCTCCTCCATCGGCTTCGCATCGCTTATCACCTGCGCCGCTGGTGCCAACATCTCCACCGGTTTGGGGGTGTCACTGCTCATCGCGACGAAATCGTATTCTTAGAACAAGTCAAAATCGAGGAGGGCCTTGAATAAACACATTAAAAGATGATCCCATCCCATGCAATGCCAAAATGTATCCTCACCAATTGAACCGGTGGAGCAGGACATGTACCCGTTTCCTGCGATGGCGTCTCAAATTCGACATTGTCTGCTTTATCACGTGGCCAAGGAAATTATTCAGGAGGAGGTTTCATGTGCTGGTTGGTATGGGAACAATGCAATCTTCCATTTCTTTTTCTACATAGTCGAGCTCACTTAGATACCGGAACCTGGTCGAATTTGACAGGAATCTGATAAGGCAACATCAAAATTATCAAACGCGTCAAAAACGATCTTATGAAAACAAAAGATCTCATATTCCAACCTCACAAAGATGGCCACAAGCTGACAAGGAAGTCGAGGTTCTCTCTGTAGTTACAAGCCTCGTCCAGCACATGGCAGATGGCGGAATGGCAGAGAGGGCCTAGCAGCGCCGTAAACCTCGAAAAGATGAAAACTGACTTCTAGGTTCAAAAAAAAAAAAAAAATGAAGCAGTGGATAAAATGGTGAATGTCGGAATGGCAGAGAGGGCTCAACAGCGCTGAGAGGTAAGCCTCGAAAGACGAGAACTGACTTAGTACATATAGGGGTTTGGAGTTGAATTCAGATACCTTTAATAGAGTTTGATAATTTCCCGAGGCGGTTGTGATGGGAGCAACCTATGTAATTTAAGGAGGTTGAGCACAGAATACACATGATATATTATATTGTATTTGACATCATCACTTTGATCCTTTGTGAGCGAAGAGGAAACCTGTGAAGCTGGATGCGTAAAGTATACAATATATCTTAAGCTTACTTGAATATACTACTACTCCATAACTGGTACGTTTTCGTTCCAGAATATATGCATGGAGTTCTTGCGATATGAGAAGGCACAAGAGGTTTCTTCACCGCTATAATAATGATAATATTATTATTAGTATTATTATTAGAAATACCTTAGTGAGATCCAAAATATATGAAATACTGTACCTAACAATACGGATTCCAGATATAAACATCAGCGCCTTATCAAAAAAGTGTAACAGATAATTCACTTGAAGCCATCCTTCTGAGTTATTATCCAATAACAGGTTTTCGTCCATTTGTCAGAAGAAAAGGCTATATAAATATATAAAGAATAAAGAAAGATGTTAATCTTAGTAATATATTATTAGAAATACCTTGGTGAGATCCAAAATATATGAAATACTGTACCGAGCAATACAGATTCAAAAAAAGTGTAACAGGTAATTTGCTCGAAGCCATCCTTCAGAGTTATTATCCAATAACAGGTTTTTGTCCATTTCTCAAAAGAAAAAGCTATATAAATAAAGAATAAAGAAAGATGTTAATCTTAGTAATATTAATTATTTATATAGCTATATTCAAGAGTAAAGAAAAATAATGACAATCCAAGCTTACAAACAATTGCGATCTCAAAGATAGTTGAACTTATTGTCTTCAACGTAACTTTTCAATAATTCAGCACATAGATCCACAACTTACCACTTTAGATATATAATATTATAATCGAGCAACAAGCCAGTGAACTTATCATTCAGATTTTTTAATATACTTCTTTCGACTCCATATCAAGGATGTAGTTACGAACTGTACTAATGATTTAAATGATAGTTCTATAAGTTCCTTACTAGTATTCGAATATATAAAATCATTACTTAATAATATAGATTTATCTATACTTACATCCAATTGTTTTCATTATTTAGCCGAATTCTTCCTTGTCCGATTTTAGTTTATTCTTTCGATTCACCGACAGTAACTAGCTTCGATTCGCAGACAGTAACTGGCTTCGACTCAACATAAAATCATCCTCATTGGTATGATTCACGACCTCAGGAGTTACAGTTTCTGATGAGTATAATAGTTATTGGATATATTATTATTTTTGAAAATATTTATATAAAAATATTACTAAAAAAAAAAAAAAAAAAAAAAAAAACTTTT
>RBNI01006355.1:0-11429 GCA_003990745.1 Jimgerdemannia flammicorona
CCCATCTCTACTCAATGAAAGACCACTTTGTCTAACACCATCTCCACCTGCCCACTACTCTGTTCATATATCCCTTCCACCAGACAGTAATGTTGCCCACCCTGGGGACCCCAACACACCCACCACCCAGTCAGCAGATCCCCCATCAATCCCTCCCACCTTAACAACTTCTTCTGTAAACCCATCTATCACCTCTCCTTGAAAACAAAGAGCCAATGTCCAGCCAGTCCTACCCATACTACTAAAACCCACTCTACAGTGAGCCAACCATTGTCCACCCCACCCACTAGCTGAGATTTCAAATCCTCCCAGTGACCTCTCTCTCCATCCGGCCTCCTCTCCACACCCAGCCTATTCCCTACTGCTATCCAAAAATCCCCCAGAACCTCACACTCTCCCAGCCAATGTTCAGGCATCTGCACAAATCCCCTGACTTGCCCCACATCATAACACTCTTCACAGTCCAATTGGCTGCCCTCCACCAGATGTCTGGCATGGAAATTCAACATAATGTTCCTCCACAGCATCTACCACTATACCACCCAGAACTTGGGAGAAAGCCACCTCTGTACCTCAGCACACCATGACCAGATACCTGCTCAGTCCCACTCCTTGCCAATCCTCACTGCCTGTCAGCCACTTGGCCAAAGATCCTGACCAAGACCCTGCTGACACTCCACTCTATCCCCAAGATTGAACTCAGTAAGTGGAACACCCCCCAGAAGCAGTCTGTCCCATTGCCACATAGCTGGACCTCACAGTATCTCCCCCTCATTACCTTGCCAGCATAGACCTATCCAGTGTGCACCATCCACCACCCCCCACCAGAAGCCCCTAAACTGCAGCCTTTGACTTCTATTCAGCCCCACCAGAGAGAGTAAATCTCCCAAGGACCCTCAAGGAGAGTATCTCATCTCCCACACCTTCTGCATCAGTGGCACCCAACTTCCTCCCTGCAGCTCAACAGCTCTTTTCAACTACCAGGCTCACAGGCAGTGCAATCTCTTAGAGAAATTGACAAGGCCTAGTCCTCTCCTAGCCACCAGTGTTGCAAGGGTATTCCAACTGATCTGGGACCCTCTCTCTGCCCAAATCCAACCTCTAGCCATCTTCATCAGCCTCTTCACCACCTAAGCTAGGAAGTCTAAGTGGTAGGCTATGTACCATAGCTTGGGAAACCAGTAAATATTCAGAATCGATACCCACCCTGCCAGGGAGATATAGCAACCCCCTCAACCTCTAAGGGCCTCCCCCCAAACAGTCACCCTCCTCTCCCACCACCCTTGTGGTAAGACAGATACATATGCTGAAAGATAGATGCCCAGATACCACACCACCTCTCCTGTAGGGACAATTGTTCTAATGATGTCCTCCCCCACTAGCCCATTCTCTAGCACCATCGTCTTATACTTATGCCAGTTGAGCTTTGCCCCAGAGTGTGCCTCATACCATTCCGCTGTCTCCTTAAGCGCCTCAACATCTGCCACAGAACCAAGTCCAACTACCATATCATTGGCAAAAGCCCCTACTTTCTATACTATACTATATACAGAGATCTCTGCCATCTTTCAGTGAATCCTATCCATCAAAGGTTCTAATGAAAGGGCATAGAGAATAGGAGACAGTGGATCTCCCTGAGGAACTTCTCTTCCCAAGAGAAATGCCAGACCCTGGTGACTATTACACATCAGTGCAGCCCTACTGCCCTCCAACAGATTCAATATAGAAGCCCGAAATTGTGAGGGGACACTAATTCTATCCAGCACCTTGCCCAGCCAAACCTGATGAACATGATCATAGGCCCTCTCCTGGTCTAGAAAGACCAGTCTACTATCCAGTCCACAAGCCGGGGCCCTCTCAATGATACCATGCACCCAGGCAGTCCCATCCCTTATAAGCCAGCCTCTTACAAAGCTCTGCTGCTCCTCACCCAACACCTGTTGAGCAACTCTCTGTAGCCTTACAACAATCACCTTAGTCACCATCTTCTTATCCATATCCAGAAGCATGATCAGTTACATATCAATTCTTCCAGTCCTCCCTCCTCCCCTTGTCTTTATATAATAAGGCCACCAGCCCCAAGTCCTGCTCTCCAACCTACTTGCCATTCAGAAGAACATGGTCACAGAGAGCAGCCATCTCACCCAACACTCCAGGGACCTTTGCCATCTTCTTCCAAAAGTCCCAGGGTAGCCCATCTTCTTCTAGTGCTGTCTCAAGCTTGGTTGCTGCAAGGACTCTCTGGATCTCCTCCTCTTGGACTAGTATCATCAAGTCACCAAGTCCCTCTACCTGCAGCAGATCCCACTCCTCCAGCATGTCACCAATTGCCCCTTCATCTGTATCCCCTTCCTCCTCACTCCACATACCCCTCCATCACCCCTTTAGTACCCCCAAGATCTGTTGTGTGCCATGCACCATTTCTCCCTTGGCATCTAAGACCCCATTCCAATGATGTTGCACTCTCCTAGCTTGGAGAAGTCTAGACAAGTACCTAGTAGGACACTCACTCTCCTCAAGCCCCTGCTACCTTAGTCTGGCAGCCATTCCTTTTAAACAAATCTGCTCCTCCTCTCTCAATAACATTGCAACTCCACCATCTCCAATTTTGCCCTCTCCAACCTCCAATCAGCCACCCCTTCAGAAGAAAGCAAATCAGCCCATTCCAGCTGCAATCTACTCAGCCTATTAGAAGCACACCTCACTCACTTCCTTCTCTGCCTCCCAGCCTCCCTACCAGCTTCTCCCCAATACACTCTCACAGCCTCCTTCAATCTCATCCAGCAGTCACCCACAGATGAACCCTCACATATCTAGTGAGTGATCTTCTCCTGGATTTCCTCCACCCATGGGTCTCACAACCTCTTCTCAGCTAGCAGGGAGGAGTTAAGGTACCAATGTCTGGGTCCATCTCCACTTCCCCCAAACTGTCCCTGCCCCAACAGCCCATAGTGATCGAACCATATGCACTACTCCACCTCCAGAGACCTCCAGATACCAACACCCCAACATTCAGCCATCAGAATCCAGTCAATCCTTGTACCCAGCCCATTCACCCAGTGTGTATAGACCCTCCAGTTGCCCCAATATGTTCTACCCATATCCCCTAAGGAGCTAAGGTTCTCTGCCTCCTCCCACTTATCCAGCCCACTACTCCTCCCACCTGCACTCCTCCCTCTATCAGTTCTATCTAGCTGTGGATCCTGTACCATATTAAAGTCACCCCCCAGAACATTGACACCTTTCTCCAAGAGAATACCCTCCTCCAAAAGATCCTTAATCCACTCAATCTGCTCACCCCTAACTACAGAGCAGTAGCAGGAGCCAATCTTTACTGATTCCCACCCAGGCCTATGCCATTCACCCCAGACCAAGCAGTCACCCCAGCTCCTGATTCTGCCCAAATCTCCCCTACTCTTTCTCACCAGAATTGCCACTTTGCCAATCCAAGCAGTAGCTCCTCCCCATTTTCTAGTCCACTCTACTTGATCTTCCTCATCCTCATACTGTATATCCTGCAGTAAAAAGAGGTCAGCCTCCAATCCCTTAAGCCAAGTAAAAATGTTCTTATGCTGCCCAGAACCCTGCAATCCATTCACATTCAGAGAGAAAATATTAGTTGTACTGTTCATTAGGAATAATGTTGATTATCAGTTGCAGCCTCTACAAATCTGCATTCAACTCCTCCTGTGCCAAGTCCAAGTCATGTTCTGCAGCCAGCACCTTTTCATCAACCACCTGTGCCTCCAACCCTTCCAGAAGTTCAGCCATTGCCCCATCCTCCATTTCCTTGAAGTCCTCATGATACTCCAGACATACCTCCTGCCAGAGTTGCAAACCATGATGCTCAGCCCAACAGTAGGCAGCCTGCTCACCAGCAACAACTGCCAGCTCCACCTTCCTCACCTCATCAACCTCATATCTCTTCTCTTCCAGGAAAATTGCAAGAATCTCTGCCTTCAGTGCCCCCACCACTCCCTCTCTATGCAGAATTCCTGCCCAATACTCCTCACTCATTACTTACAGGTCCACTTCCCCCAACTCCTTAGCTATGAGGTTATCCATCACTTTGCTCATCCACAGCAGGTTTCCCACCTCCTTCCCTCCTGGTGTCCCTGGTCTTCCCACATCCAGCATTGTGGTATCTGCCCCTATACTAGCAGTCTCATCCTATCCCTCCTCATGGACATCCACTAGCTCATCCTCGCCAATGGCCACCACCTGTCCACCCTTTGCCACATCAGGAACCCCAAAGTGCACCTGCTGAGCACCCCACATCAACTCATCCTCTGCTATCCAACCCCTCACAGATGGATCTCACATGATCAGAGGGGGAGTACATATCATCCACGACTGGGTCCCAGATCTCGAAAGTACTATCAGCAAATAGATCCTTGAGTGGTACCTTCTTGGCCCCTCCCAGGCCCTCCTCCTTATCTCCTCCTCCCTTACTAGCCCAGACACTTGCCTCCACTCCCCCAGACTTCTCAGAGCCCCCAGCCTTCATCTTAGCCCCACCTTCCATGCTCACTAGCAACTCCCTCTGCTATCTGCGCCCTTGAGCCCTCTCCCACTGCCTCTTGTCAGTATGAATATGCTTCCTATCAATAATCTCCAGATGTGTCGACTCCACATACAATTTCCAGGCCTTTGCCCTCTACTCAACAGTACCACTCAACTCCTCCAGAGCCTCCAATAAGTCCTTCTCCTCCTCTTCACTCCCTCTCACCCTTGATATCTTACAGACAAAAGCCCCCCACATCAACACTGAGAGCCAGTCACTTGCCTTTCCTGTGGCCTCCCTTCCAGCCAGTCTAATCCTGACATCCACATCATCTGTCCTGATGGAGGTCCCCTCCTACACCTAGAAGCTGACATCCACCACATTGCCATACTCTGCTATCACCTCCTCCACCCTCCTCCTAGTCTCCTCCTTCATCAATGTAGGTACCCCCTTCACCAGCAGCTGTACCACCCTGGGGTCCTACCTCAGACAGTACACCATGGGGACCACTACTTCCCCAACTGCCACCCCAGTCTTCAGAGCCACTTCCAGTGGGCTTGCCTCCTCAAAGCCCATCTCAATCCCCTCCAGACCCTTCAGGAACTTCACTGAGGCAGTCTCAGCCATCTGCTTCGAGATAAGCCCCAGGACCATCCTCACTGTCACTGCCAAGCCCCAGAAGCACAGAGTCACTGCAAACTCTGAGATCGATTTCCTGAGTAATGGTGCCACTGCCAGCCCTGTTACACCATTGGCCAGGTCTCTCTTCTGCATTGGGAACCTCTGCCCCACTCCACCATCAGCCATTACATCTCTTTTTTTTTCCTGATTCCCCATTACACTTCTATCAGCAGTCCCACCACCAGCCACAGCACCTCCAGCACCTACACTCACATCCCCCCTCTGAGTACCTCCCCCCCTCCCAAGGCTCACCTTGCCCTTTCCCTCAGCAGTACCAGCCCTAGATCCAGTTAGCCACCCACTCTCCTTCACCTTATCTGCAAAGCTAGGGGGGTCAGGCCTTCCCCCATTGCTGCTGGATACTGGTCTACTCCCAGAACCCTCTCCACTCTTTGACCCTCCAAAGGCCCCCATCCCCAGGCCATAATCCCTCCCTACATTCTGCCAGCCGAAAGCCCCAGGCTGTCTGACCCAGCATACCCATCAGAACTCTTACTCAATGACATTTTTATAGTACCTTTTCTCTGATTTGTGTCGAAAAACCATTGCTTGAAGTTGGTGTAATATGAATTGTACAGGAGAAAGGTGCTCTTTAATTTCCTTTACCATATCTCCTAGGTGGGCTGTTATTTTGGTAAACTTCTTGGTGAGTTCCTCCATAGGGTTGCTATTCCTCTCTGCTCAGTAGCTCTTGGCTGAGGTGTATTTCAATTGATCACTATAGTAGAGATTATACTGGTTACCTTGAGTGCTTTGATTCTAACTCCAGTGACTATTTCAATTGTGTGATCTTGTGGGTGTCTGGCTATCCAGTATTGCTGGGCATAGGTAACCTTTTGTGATAGATCCAGGACTATTAGTGATAAGTAAATGGCTAGAGCTATTTCTGGGTAGACTCCTTTCATGAAGATTATCTCAGCTACTTGATCTTAGATAGCATTAGCATAATCTACAAAGATTATCTGGTATTAGATTCTGGTGTAGAATGTGTTTAGATCCTTACTCATTCCTTAGCAGATTGTATTGAGTTAATCCTTCAGAGCTTGCTTGATCTTATCTATATAGTAAGTAGCTTGAAGCCAGATCTTCTGAGCTGCCAGCACTATATTGTCATCATTTCTCACATGGGTTGTAGCTATAAATGCTGCTCTTACTAGTCCTCAGAGACTGAAGAGTATGAGGGCTACTTGCTATATTGTTGTCAGAGTCCTTATGGCAGCATACTGCTCAAAATCATCAATGAAGGTAATGATTGATTCATTTGAAGTATATTCATAGAATACTGGTGATCTCATATCTATCTTATCTATATGTCTTGATTCAATTTATATAGTTGTTCAGGTAGTAGTGGTTGTTCATTGTTCAGCTTGAAAGTGGTGGATTTATCTCAAATTACCAGTTATTGGGCACTAAGTTATAATATAGTAGATGTATAACTATAGAAGTATGTTAGATTTCTGTATTTTAAAAACTTGATCTTCTTTAACTCTACAGAGTCCTCAGGATATAGAAGTGGGTGAGTTCAAAGTATATCTGTCCATAGGCTTACTAGTTCCTTTGCTTTCTCTTTACTTTGAACTATTTTGATCTGAGATTTATTTACTCTAAATACCAGAGATATTTATACAAGTTTGCTAGCTATAGGGTGGCTAAGTTATGACTATGTTTTCTGTAAGTTACTTTTTGTAAATATTAAATCTTTTAACATCTGCTAAAACTTTGATGATTGCCAAAAGTTTAATATCTGCAAATCTTTAACATCTGTGAAAACTTAACAGTTGTAAAATAATAATGACTGCTATTTATAAGACTATACTATATTGGAAATTGGGTTCAGATACTATGATCAAATGTCTAATTTCCCTGATTCATATTCCTGATTTGGATCAACTATTATATTATATATTATAGAAGTAATGACCTTCTTCTCTACAGTATCATATAGTGGTCACTGAGTCCTTCAAATATATCAGATTCTCTTCAAGGTATATCTCTTAGACTAACTGTAAGTTTGTTATAAGTAAGTTCTTATTGAAGTGCTTTCTCAAGGGCTTATAGTCCTCAAACTTCTTATCTTTAAACTGTCTTGTTATCTATTAGATTGCTTGTATGAAATTGAGTGTAAGTAAACTGGAACTGACTTTATTTCAAAGAAAATAAGAGGGGTATTTATACAAAATATAATTCAATAATTGCTAAGTTATAAAGCTAAATATAAATTCCAATAACCAAATAAAATACTGGAATATAGAAAACTACAGTTGTAAGTACAAATTCAAGTATCTGTATAAATGGTTGCATAAGTTCAGGATACCAGTAGATCTCAGTAGTACAGGAAAAGAGTGAAGATTCAGATGTTACAGAAAAAGAATGCTGATAGAATTCAGTTATACAGAAAAAGGATGCCAGAAGATTTCAGTATTACTAAGAACTTAGAGCAAAATGTTCAGGACCATGGAGACTTCATCTTCATCACTGCTGAAGTAAATGAGATCCACAAATATTTCATCTATTTCATATGTTTTACATATATCATGCAGGATGACATTATCACCAATGATGTCATCACATTTGGTGGCATGGAAAGCAAGGAGATCTGGGGCTCTCCAATCTATGAGGTTCTCTTCTACAAAATAAGAGACAATTGTTGGGTCTTGGAGAGGTCTAACCTGAATGCTGGGGCCTTGGAATACTGAGATCAATCCTTGTAGGAATTGATCAGAATAGTTCTTGAGAATGGGATTTCAGAACTCTTCTACTTCATCACTATTGAGAGTGATGGTGGACTGGGCTTCTGTGACCACCATGGCCTCCAGTATATTGATATAGCAGGCTGACAGTTCCTTGAAGTCTGAGATTCTAGTATACTCCAAGTTGGAGATTGACTATAGTATATGTCTGAAGACCTGATGAATCTTCTTAGTTGTCCTTATTTCACATGTATCCATGAGAGTGATATCTTGTATTTCTTGAGGACTAGCCTGAGAGAATTCTCAGCAGAGGAGATTTTTTATTTCATATTTCTGCCACATTCAGAGGTATTCAGTAGTGATAGTGATTCTTGTTTCCATTTCATAATAGTAGAGAATATAATGATAAGGATCACCAGTACCCAGATTGAGGCTAGGAGTCCTTCTTATACAGGTCCTCATGGCTCTTCTGATGTCTTAGAACATCCTTTCTTGAACTGAGGGGCCTTAGTGGTTCCTGGACCTTGAGGTTTGGCAAGCAGCAGGTATTTTATTTGTAGTAAATCTTTTGAACTATTTTTGTAAGCCTTGTTTGAGTTGTTACTACTGTGGTTTCTTGATTCTTCTTTTATATTCCTCAAGATATCTATCTTGTGGTTATGATGACTCATAGTTGATCATTATTACTCATCTTGTAGCCTAAGTGAGTCATATCATATGATCTTCTTGTGCTCTGATCTGGTGGCTTGAAAGTAAAGACTGTCTTCTATGATGATGTCATCATTCTGAGATCACTATTACTTTTATCAGTGATGATGATAAACTTCTAAACTATACAATAGTCTCTTTCTTGGATTTTCTTTACTATATCTTTTAAGTATACAGTCATTTTAGCAAATCTCTTAGCAAGCTTTTCCATATAATTACTATTTCTTTATTTCTCTATATGTAGTCTTAGGTTAAGATATATTTGATAAACTAGAGTAGTGAGAATTATATTAAATATCATAAGTACTTTAATTAAGACTCCTGTAATTCTTTTTATTATATAATCTTGAGAGTGTTTAACTATCTGATATTGCTAAGTATAAGTTATCTTTTATAAAAAAATTCAGAACTATTGATGAGAATTGAATTACTAGAACTTATTCTAAGTAAACTTCTTTTATAAAGATTTCTTCAACTGTTTAATCCTTAATGGTGTCTATAATTAGCTAGGATAATTTAGTAATAAATTTATATATAAAAAGTGTTTGGAATCTTTACTCATTTCTTGATAGATTATATTGAGTTAATTTTTTATAGCTTACTTAATTATATCTATATAGTAATTATTTTGCTGCTAGGTCTTTTATACTAATAGAGTTATTTGTAAATTACTACTATAAATACTGCTCTTACTGAATCTTGAAGGCTGAAGGATATAAAAACTACTTGATATTATATATATAGTCAGAATTCTTATAGTAGTATATTATTAAAAAAAAAAAAAAGTAATAATTGATTCATTGGTGAAATATTCATAAAATACTGATAGTCTCATATCTATCTTATCTGGGTATCTTGGGTCAGTTTGAGTAGATGTTCAGATGGTAGTTGTTATTTATTATTTAGTTAAAAAGTAAGAGATTTGTCTTGAATTATAAGTTAATTGATACTCAGTTATAATATAATAGATACTTAATTTTAGAAGTATAGTAGATTTCTTTTACTTAAATACTTGATCTTCTTTGACTCTTTATTGTTCTTTAAATATAGAAGATAAGATAGTGAATTTATCTATAGACTTATATACTAGTTCTTTTGTCTTATTACTTTTAAACTATTTTAATCTGAGATTTATTTACTCTAGATATTAGGGATATTCATACAAGTTTAGAAGCTATATAATAACTAAGTTTATGACTTCTTTTTATCTTACAACTATAAGATTTTCTATAATTATAAGATTTTTTAATAGTATAAAATCAGATAACTACTAATTATAAAATATATAATATTATATTGAGAATTAGATTCAGATACTATAATCAGATATCTATTCTCTAGTTTTTATTTTTAATTTAAATCTACTATTACAATATATATAAAGAATTAGTTTTTTTAAAAAAAAAAAAAAACTCTTAATATTTTAATTATAATAAATCTATTTTATTTTAATTGCTTGTTTTTATTTTTTTTCTTACTTTATAATAGTAATTTTTATATAGACTTATTTATTTATTTATTTAAAAATGATGTATTAATTATATTATTTTATAATAATATTATATAAATTTGAGTAAAATATAATTCAAAAAATAATAATTATATAAAACAAATAAAATTTTTAATTTTTTTTATTTATTTATAATAATTTAATATAAAATAAAATAATAACAATAATAACTAAGTAATTTTTAGCTATATAAATAGAATATTGTCAATATTTATAAAATAAAATTAATTTAAATAAAAATAAATTGAGAATTTTATAATTCAAATTAAATTTAAATATATTTAGATTGAGTTATATATTTTGAAAAATTAGATTTAAATTAAATTAGCTCTTAATATATATAATTTATTCTAAATACTAATATAAAGATCTTATAATAATATTAAATTAAAAAATAATTGTGATAATTTATTATTATAGTATAATATAAAGTAGAAATTTAGATAAAATAATCAATCTTACTAATAATATTTAAAAATATAAGTTTTATATTAACAATATTTCAAATTATTAATAAAAGTATCATTTGAATTATATATTTTTATTATATATATATATAGTGTAACGTAGTGGATGCTTAACCTTGTAAGTACATCGGATTTCTATATCTTGAATTCTTGATCTTCTTTGACTCCGCGGAGTCCTCGGTATGCAGGGGTGGGTGACTTCGAAGTGTATCTGCCCACAGGCTTACTAGTTCCTTTGCTTTCTCTTTGCTTTGAACTATTTCGATCTGAGGTTTATTCACTCTAAGATACTGGGTTATTTATACAAGTTTGCTAACTATGAGATAGCTACTGAGTTGCATGGCTAAGTTATGAGTCATTTAGTAAGTGTCGAGACTTTTCGCCATTGTCTAAATGCTATACTATATCGGGTCATCGATTTCGCAAGTGTCGAAATATTTCGACATTGTCTAAATCGGAGACTTGGCTAACTATAAGGCTATACTATACTGGGAATCGGATTCAGATACCGCGATCAAATGTTTAATTCCCCTGATTCATATTACTAATTTGGATTGACCATCACAACTTCCTCCTGAATAGATGATTCGTCCCTGAAATATCCTATTCAAACTCCCAGGCTTCAATGGTTTGTATGGTCTTGTACTGTGCAATTTGTTGCATCACGGTTTCCCAATGATGTCGCCTAACTCACTCGAAGTCTGTAGGGGTTATTCCTCGGATATGGGCTAGTGCTGATTCGTCATCCCGAAACAGTTTATGAATTCTCTTGGCAATGGTGATCTGTGAATAAGAGAGCTGACATTCCGCAATCCAATCTTCTTTAGTCATTTCCACATTCTGGTTAAGTATCTGTCCGAGCTTGAAGT
>RBNI01006356.1:0-11429 GCA_003990745.1 Jimgerdemannia flammicorona
AAAAAAAAAAAAAAAAAAAAAAAAAAAAAAAAAAAAAAAAAAAAAAAAAAAAAAAAAAAAAAAAAAAAAAAAAATAGTATTTTCTATCTATTTTTAGATATAAGCTCTTATCTGAGACATCTAGATCTCTCTTTAGATTAATAATAATAACTGAAATAATCTTATATTTATCTTAATAATATTTCAGATATATCTATAGTGATTAAGTAGAATAGTATTACTTCTTACTAAGCTCTTTGAAGTTATTATTGAAATAGATATAAGTAACTATAGATAGAGCTTTAGGATAGTTACCTCTTTAAGAGAAAAGACAATTCTTCAGATATAGGATACTTAGATTCAGATATAATAGAGATACTCTATTAACTATATATTATAAACTAAAAATAGTTCTCTTTACTCTACAGATTAACTATTAATACTGAGAGAGATATATAGTCCTAATATATAGAAAATATAACTATATAGGTTTTCATCAATATATAAGTGGGCTCTTTCTACAATCTGAACAATATTGTAGCTCAGATTTACTATATCTACTCAATGAGAAGAATTTATCTTTTTGCTGAATATCTATTTAAGATAAAAAATATATAAGCAGATCTTCTCAATTATATATACCCCAACTCTGATGATTAGTAACTCTACCTAGAGATCTTTCAATATCTGTAATAGTGGGGTACTATTCATCTGAACCCTAGATTCTATTTTTTATAGTTAGTAGATAGACTTTGATAGATTAAGTATTAATGCATTCTGATATCTCTGATCAATCTCTAGATTATATATAAATATCTTCTAGATTTTCATTAATTATACTCTATATAAGATTAAGAAGAAGGAATATAGATATCTTATTCTCATTACACTCTTTTGGAAATAATAAAGTTAATTATCTAAACTCTTCAAGATGATAACTATCTCTCTAATTTTCTTTTCTTACTATCTTCTAATAAGAACAATGATGACTCAGATAATAAAATAGAATACTCTGATATAGCAAATTAGTAGTAATCTTTAGATACTATAATATTATTATTACAGACTCACAAACTTATCTAGATAAGTATTTATACCTTTTCATATAAAAACTATAAGTTAGTATATTAATATTATAATAGTTAGTCTACTGAATAATATATAAACTATCTTATATAACTATTTTAGAATAGAATGAGTATATGCTAACTTTAGAATATCTAGACAGCTATTAGCTAATAGATATCCTTGGTAAATGAGTTATAATTTTCTACTTTTCTAACTATTATATATATATATTATTTATAATATTATCAATCTCTACTCCTTACTATCTAAATATAAGATAAATTACTAAGATGTTATCACTTTCATCTAATTCTTAAGATCTTTGAGACTTTATAACTTCATTAAATAAAGAGTTCTCTATAGAAGAAGACATATACTCTTTTGATATTATATTTCTCTTAGTGAGTTATAAATAACTTTATAAGATACTAGACAACCATTAATTTTAGAAAAGATACTACTAACTGACTAGCTGAGATAGTTCTGACTACTGACATAACTAAGAAATATATAACCAATACTTCTATCAAGAAATCTCATCCTATTTTAGCTCTTATAAAGAATGAAAATATATATCTAATCTACTAAACTTTACAGTAAGTTCAGGAGATAAAACTCCTCTATTTATCCTTGAACAATAACTGTCTTTTCATTAATATATACTTTCTGCATTACAACCTTACCTCTAACCATCTGTAGAACTAATTCTCTGAGTATATAGAGGCTACTAGTATTATATCAATTTACTGCTCTCATTTTTATCTAAGCTGAAACTTTGACTGAAGCCCTCAAGTAGTGCTTCTAACAAATTAAATTAAATTATATTTGACTTAAATTTAATTTGATTTGATTAAATTAAAGGTTCAATTCAATTTAATTTAAATCAAATCAAAGGTTTAATTAAATTCAAGATTTGATTTAAACTTTATTTTTGAAATATAATAACTCAACAAAAATATGACCAAATTTAAAGATCTTTAGCTTATTAGATTTCTCTATATATAAGAGAAATCTAACAAGCAAAAGATTATTAAATTTGGACATATTTTTATCAAAGTATTATATTTCAAAAAATAGGATTCAAATTAGACCCTCAATTCAATTTGATTCAAATGACTCACAATTTGATTTGATTTAAATTGATTTAATTTATTTGAGAGTACTACTCTCAAGAATAGTACTCTCATTGATAAGATCCTTAAAAACAGCAACTAGAGCTCTAAGATAACTTTCAAATATTATTACTATCTACTTTATTACTAGTCTGGTCTTTTTTTATCTACTCAGACCATATCTCTTATCTATATAGTCTTTAAGTACAAAGGTAGAACCAGTATTCCAGCCATGATAAGGTGCTTAGCTTATATCTGATTTACAAATAACTAACTCTAAAATAGTCCAGAACTAAGTAATATTTTATCCTAGATAGATAAGATACTATAGGTGCTAAAGTCTGTCCCAGACTTTGTAAGCTTGTGGAGAACTATAAAGAGTTGGTTTTCTATCTATTTTCCTTTTCTGTCTATGTTGCTACTGGAGTTTTCTCTTCTTGAGTTATTTTTTTCTCTTTTTCATTTACTCTAAAGGGGTTTTCCCTTTCTCTTTTATCTGTCAGCCTTCTTTTTTTTCTATTTTTCCTTCAGATTCTTCATGCTCACATGCTAACTTTTCTTGAGCTAAGAGATAGACTCCATGGAAGTTAGAATATTTTTATTACCATGTCTTATATTGCAAATATCTCATATATAGATCTTAGATAGATGAATTCACATGTTATATAAAATATTACTATGTCTAAGATAAAATAAAGCATGTTAATACTTTTAGGATAACAGAAACCAACTCTTCACTGTCCTCCACAAGTTCGCAAAGTCTGGGACAGACTTCAGCACCTATGGTACCTCATCCATCTGGGATCTGCCAGTATAGATTACGTCACTCATTCAGTCGATTCTGGACTCGTGATTCTGTGCTTATCTGATGAATGGCCACCTTTTTTTTTTTTTTTTTTTTTTACTTGTATGATCTCTGGTGGCTCAGTATGATAAAAAAAAACAGGGCGTCATGTATCATTCTATCTGAATATAACAACGTGTAGCACAAATTTTGATCACACCTTTGTATTGGTGTATTCCGCACATCGGCTTCACCATTTCGTTTCATGTAATTTGTCGAATGAGGTACGGTATTGCAAACTCATGCATGAGGTGTAAATACTGCCGCGAACGATCCTTTGGTTAAGTCTTCCACGATGTCATTGACAATCGTTGGCAGTAACCATTCTGCACATATGGCTGCGATGACGCTTGAAATAGACTGAAGGGTAAATCTAATCTTGGAGCGGAAGGCCTGTCGTTGTGTTGCTTCTGGCGGGGTTACTTCTCGGAGTTGTCCGCCGGCGGAGCAAGCGGCCGCGAGTTGGTTACCAAGGGCGGTGCGGTGGCGTGAATCCAGGGAAAGTCTGTCGTCCACTTGACAGCGGACGCAAAGCAGACTATTGGATGTTTGCCGCGGAGTCTTGCATCTTGCACATAATGTGGATGTTGTACCGTCCGTTGGTGGCCACGCGGCGTGGGCCATATTGTAGACGATCAGTCGAGTCGATGGCGAGAGCGCCGCTGATGTGTCGGCATTTGATGTGGTGTCGTTTCTCCGTTCGTCGCCGTTTGAACGGTTTCGCGGGTAATCGTTTCTATGAATGTCATATGGGATGACCCGGACGTGGTTGCGATTATTTCTAGACTTTCGGAACGGGAGCAAGACCGTTGAACAGCTTTCTGGGCCTTTTTCGTTAACCTCCTTTCCGGCTGAGGTTGGCAGGATTCTCTGGCGTCTTGACAACGGCGGCATGGAACACCCTCGCACGTTTTCTTGAGCGTCTTGCAGCGGACACACACAATGCCAGGAACGTTCCTCTTACGGGCGTTCTCATTGACATGCGGGCAGCCTTTCTTTTTCTGGCGACATGGTATGCATGCTTTGTGCTGGACGGTTGGGTGACGTGATCTGACGTATGATCGAGAGACGATGTTGGTATTGGGCTCTTGTTTGTTTTCAGTGCTTCGGCTAGTGCGTTGGCTCCATTCAAGCCAACACCATTGCCTACAGAATAATACATAAAATGTTTAAACGTGGTTTCAGCTGGAATACTATACTATACGAATGTAAAAATATAATGCGCTTCATTCCTACATACTTTGTAGATTCAGGTTTTGCAAGCTTGTGTTCATTTTCATGCTCGTTAGTTCGTCTGATGTGCGGTCGAAAGCCGATGTTAGTGTCGAGCTCGTGGATTGGCCTGGCATGTGGTCGGGAGCCGATGTTGATGTCGAGCTCGTGGATTGGTCTGGCATATGGTCGGAGCCGATGCTAGTGTTTGAGCACATGGGTAGAGGTGTAGTAGAAAAGGAGAGGGGAAGGGTACCTTATATACTTTATACGTATGGTATTTAGTGCATGTGTCAGTTTTTCGCAGCCGGAATCTATCTAAATATATACGTCATACTAAGCCACCCCTCACGACGTTTGTGATTTATGGTAAGTATATCCTTGGGGTTACGTTCCATAATTAATAGCTCCATTACTGTGCCGCGCAACGTATAGCTCGTGGGGAGATTATCAATAAGGCCAAGGGTGACAGTCTCCTTGGCTCGGGATGTAGTCAGATTGCAAATTACAGAAGTTGTGCCAAAGCAATAGAGTAACAAAAGGGTTGTTGGTCACTTTGTTAGCACTGCAATCCTCGCAGGATATTTCAGAAGTTATATAGAAAGATGTTATCATAGGTAAGTTAATGGAAAGAATGAGACTTACTCAAAGGGCACACAATTAGGTGACCCATTTAGGTTGGGCTAGCTCATTTACAGACAACTAATTAGGCCTCACGTATATTTCAACCGTTTTCGGCAAACTGGAGAATGTATAAAATAGCTACATATACTATAAACTAGTGTATTAAAAAAAGTAAAAGATATATATATTCATCATCAGAATTATCAGTATATTCTTACTGGTCTATTATCTATCTATCTAACAACCTTGTCTTTTTTCCCTTATCATTGATCTCTTCTTGATTCTGTATAATCTACTTATTACTCAATGTGCTGCATGCTCTAGTCAAACCAACTCATGCCCACCCATCTCCTGAATATTGATATTAGTGCATCTGCAAGCTTTTTTTCACCACTCCCTTACTACGAGCCCACATGTTATAACTATAGTCTGTCTCATATATGATATATATATATATACAGATAGATACCTATATTATATATTGAAAAAAAATAATAGAAGAAATAACAGACGATTGTTGCAGAGTTGGTATAAGATAACCAATTCTACTAAGTTAGTATAAATAGTATAAATAGAACTATATTAAACTATTATACTGATTATATATCTTTTATATATTTCTGATACTCTTATAATAGATATACAAACTCTTTTATCATCCTTATATAATCTTTTGGGAGTATATATATGTATGAGTGTAGAAAGATTAACTGACAGTAACAGCAAGCTAGATAATAATAAAAGAATTTTAATAGCTATAATGCACTTATAATACCAGTAAGTAGAATAAAGCAATAAAGATAGTAGATATAATAAAACTATATGTTGATAGAATTAATATATTACAGATAATTAAACTGACTATCAGTCCTAAGTTCTGAGTTCTTATAAAGAAGCACTGAGTTTCAATCACCTGTTGTAGCAGAGTCTAGATATTGCTTTTGAGTTTTTGTACTGATGAAAGTATCATACTTATATCTCAAGTTGATCAGGCTCAGAATTATTAATAAGTTAGATCTGAGGGTTCTGTAATAAGAATATTACTTTATTCTTATGTTTAGAGAAAGTAGAGCTAAGGTTATAATATACTCAATATAGAGAATATTTTTATATATTTAAGATTATAACTAAATATAATATACTAGATATATCTATATATATTTATACTACTTTGAGTAATTATAACTATTAGTCAGAAATTCTATAGAAATTTCTATAGAAATTTCTATTAGAATTTCCATTAGAATTTTTAGTAGCTTATAGATATATATAATGATTTATTATATTTTTCTCTTCTTTGCCTAAACCTACTTATTAAATTCAGCACTAAACTTCAGATACTCATCAAACTGAAGAGTAGTATACTAGACTGCTTAAAAGATGATATCACTCTATTGTTTATTATTCAGATTGATAATATTTTTAGGAGATATTCTATAGAGATAGTTGAGAACTTAGAGTTAAGTACAGAAAAGGACATAGAGTCTTTTGGCAATAATATAGGTATAGTTGTCAATAAAAAGATAGACTCATTGTTTGATAGTACTGAGAGTAGTTTATTAATAGATGAGATATCCTATCTTATAGTACTTCTTTAATTATTATTAGTAGTGAAAAACCTGAAAATATTGGATCCTTTCAAGATATTATTGGGCTTTATTTGAATCTGGGTCTCTAGAGATTTATATATTGACAGAAGGTGGTTTAATAGAATTCTATTGACATTTAATAGTTATAAGGATAGCAGTGGTAATTTTGTTCTTAATTTATTCTCAGTATCATTACTGGATACTTATATTGAGTAGATTATTATATAGAATTATTTTAGGATATTTATACTTCTCTTTATCAGAAGTATTCAGAGTTATGACTGTCTTTTAGAAATTCTATTAAAATTTCCATTATATCAAATATCTATATTAGATTACTACTTCTTCTATATTTGGTAAAAGATTGTCTTTTTTTTTTTTCCAGATAGTATCATACTCAGAGTATCTTTTCTATTTTATAAGGTAGTACTGGGTGGGCTTGACAGCTTGTCCAAATCAGTAATCTTTATAATTTAGAATATAGTCTACTTTATATTGTAATACTGATTAATAATTACTAAATCTGAAGATAGTATAGTTCTTTCTTTAAAAGTGTTTAGAATATATAGCTGAAGTTAAGATATATAAAACATTGGATAGATTTTTCCTAATATTATTGAAAGATCTAACTTATATACAATAGGTTTATATTTTTTAGAAATCTAAATAGTCTAATATAGCAGAACTCAAGCTTCTTTTTAGAGCCTATATTATCTAAAGTCAGATACTGAGTGCTGAGTAATACTTATTCTCCTTTTTCATAGGTAACTTCTCTTTTATTTTTATCAGTATATACTACTTATATTTTTTATACCTCTATGAGAGCATCTTGTACTTGCTAGATGTTACCTTATATAGTATTCATAATTTTTTATATAACTGATATTGTGGTTTGGATGATAACTATAGGAGTTTATGAATATTATCTATAGTTTAAATAGAATAGTATTATCTTAATACTTATACTTAAACTGTTATTATATAAAAATTTAGCTAGAGTTAGTTTTTTATCTCAGTCATTTTTTTTATAGCTGTAATAGATACTAAGTATCTATTTTAGAGTTTAATTAGTTCTTTCTGTCTAGCTATCTATTTGTAAGAGATATGCTATAGATATTTTCAGTTATACTTCTGGACTCTTGAAGAGTACTTACTAAAAGTTATTTATAAATTTCATATCTCAGTCTAATATGATTGCTAATAGTAGTTTATAAAGATGGAATATGTTATCAATAAACAGCTATACTGTTTTTAGTACTATTATAGTAATAGTTATTATAATAAAGTAGATCTACTTATCAAGACAATTAATAAAGACAATAATTATATCTCTTCTCTTCTTAGTTTTTGGCAACTAGACAATAAAGTCCATTTTAATATAGTCTCAATTTTGAGTGAAAATTAGTAGTGACTATAGAATACCAGCTAGTATCTAGTTACTAGGCTTATATCTTAGGCAGATATTGTAGAATATAATATAATTCTTGATATTGGATATTATTTTGGATCAGTAAAAATCTTGGACAATATGCTGATATATATATCTTATTAAATCATATATATTTAGCTATAGATATATTATATAGTTCTTATAAGATTTATAGGTAGATAGAAGTATCAGAGATCCAAATTCTTATATTATTAAGGTATATATATTTATTTTGAACAGATATATTCTTGTAGATCTTCTTTATACTATTGCTATCTTCTTTGAGAATTTGTTTAGCAATTTCTTATATATATATTAATATCTTTAGTATACTCTTTCTTGACTTCTATAAATAGACTAGTGAAAATGTTACTAATTGTAGTGAGGTTGTTTTTTGAGTACTCTAGAAGAGTATATCTACTACTTCATTCTTGATTCCAGCAATATACTTAATTTTAACATCAATGGATATAAGGATCTATATCTATCAGATCTGTCTTTCTGTAAAAATTGACTATATCTAAATATATCAAAGGGCTTGATAGTCTTTCTATAAGGTAAATGTTTTACTAAGAAGAAAATATCTCTATACTTGTAGAGATTGAATGATAGTAAGAAGTTCTTTATCTTATATAGTATAGTTTCTTTTATATTTATTGAGTTTCTGGGATAGATAGGTGATAAAATATTTATATTGAATCAGAATAGCTCCAATGGTAATATTTGAAGCATTAGTAGTGACTATAAAAGATTCTGTTAAATTAGGACTGATTAAAATTAGTATATTAATCAGTATTCTTTTAAGAATATATATAATTATAGTACTTTCTTCTGTTTATTCTTTTTCAATATTGGCTCTCTTTCTAGTGAGGCTTATGAGTAGAGAGGTAATTGCAGAGAATTCTTAAATAAATTACCTATAATATTCTGTTAGTCTATTGAATCTATATAGAGACTTGAGGGTTTTTTGAATGGATCAGTTATAGATTGCTTGAGTTTTTTTAGGATTAACAGCAATATTATTTTCTGATATAATATATTTTAGGTATTTAATTTCCTTCTTGAAGAAGTAGTACTTCTTTGTTTTTACTAAGAGCTTATATTCATAGAGTATATCAAAGATTATTCATAGATATTATTAATAGATAATACTACTTATACTATATATCAGAATGTCAATACTCTAAGGTATTTATAAAAAATATCCTTTATCAGTATTTGGAAGATTACTGGTATATTGGTGAGGCTGAATAGCATTATATAGAATTTATAGTATCTAAATCTTGTTCAGAAGACTATCTTAGAGATATCTTTCTCTTTGATATAAATTTGATAATATTTAGATATAAGATCAATGAGTGAAAAAGTCTGACCTTATATACTTAGTTAAGTAGTTTATCAATTTATGAGAGTATATATATATTAGTTCTTAATAGAGATCTTATTGAGTACTCAGTAATTAATACATATATAGAGACTTTTATCTTTCTTGTAGATAAAGAGGATTGATACACTATATGGTAATTTCAATAGATAGATGAGACCTTTGCTTGCTAATTCTACTAATTATTCCTTAAAGATCTCTAGTTCAGATTAGACTAGTCAATAGATTTCACAGTAGAGAGAATCTGAATTAGAAATAGTTTCAATACTATGTTCTACCACTCAGATAGATAGTAGTCCTTAGAGTTCTTAAAAAAAATCTTTATATTCTTTAAGTAGTTCTTGGAGGTTATCTTTCTCATCATCTTTATTCTTTAGAAGTTCAGAGAGTTCTTCATCAACTTCTTCTGAGGTTTTCTTAACTATATATATATATATATATAAGTCTAGTTTTCAAATCAGCTTCTTCATCTGAATGGTAGAGATAACATTACATCTAGGCTTAGATTTCTTCTTAGTATACTTAAGTTATAACTTGATATCTCCTAGAGAGATTATATTGGGTTACTAATTAATATGGGAATTTTTCTAAGTGAGCCAGGATTTTCTAAGAATGAGGTTGTATCTAGGAAGGTATGTGATGTGAAAGATTTATCTTGTGGTATAATTTCTGAGTTATAGAAGTATATTCTTACATATCTTAAAGAGTTTCTATATTGTTCTATTTCTAAATATAGCAATATTTTCTTCTAAGTTTCTCTGTATCTTGAGGTGAAATTTGTCAGCAGTTTCTTTATTAAGATAGTACTTACTTGCTCTACTATTGATAAGAACTTCAATAAGGTTCTCTTCTCTTACTAGGTAGTAATTGTTTCTGAGATAGTCTCTTCTTTCCAATCTTATACTTCTCTATCTTCATTATCAATATTCTTGAGATAGTTGGCTTATACTTCTTGGATTTGAGAATATATATAATATATTCTCCTATATATTCAAAACAGTATATCTTAATTCTATAAGAATATCATCCTGCAGAGATATATCTATCAGTAATATACTGGTACTATTTCTGATATTAGTCTTGAGGTTCTTTAATATAGATGATCTTCTGTATCTTAGTCTTCTTCTTGATCTTGTCAGAGTGCTTTTCTGTTAATTCAAAAGCTTTTTCTCCTCTATCAGAGAGTGATACTTCATTTATTTCTTCAACTACAAGGTCATTGCATATTACCTCAATAATGACTTAGGTGATTTGTTTTCTACATGTGATTTTAACTATATTATATAGTAGGACCTTGATTTCATTTTTGAATTCTTAGTCTACAACTCCTTTAGCTATATAGAGTCTTTTTTTTTTTGGTCAGACTACTCTTTTCTGCAAGATAGATATAGGTTATTTTGGAGACTTCTATTCTAACATCTATGTTAATAGTTGCTTACTTGTCTGATTTGATGGTTACTTCTATACTAGAGCAGAGATCATAGCTAGTATCAGATTTATATATTTGTCTGGAATTTTTACAGTAATATAGAATCTCTTGATCTTGATTTTTTCAGAGATTTCTTTGGAATTATCTCCTATCTACAGATGGAATAAAAAGAATATATAGAGGATGGTCAATACCAGAATTAATGTACTATAAAGCCTTTGGTTCAACTATATAAGAATACAGAAAGTATATTTGATAAATTACAAGAAAGTCATTATTATTAGCAGAATAGGAATAATTGAAATTATATAATTGAGTTTAAGTTAACTTCATATAGATATAGATACAGAACTGAAGGAAAATATATATAAAGTCTCTCTAGATAGATAGAAAATTCAATAAGTTTTATAACTTGATCCAAACAGATTATAGTCTAGACTATATCAGTATAAGTAATTTTTGTATAAAATTATTTAAACTATTCAGACATAGTTAGAACTAAACATTTTAGATATAGTTACAGTGACAGCCAAAAGTGTACTAATGTTCAGTTTTTATTAATATTTAATTATATTATAATCCCAATATAAAATATTTTAAATCAGAATTTTAACCATTAATAGACTAGTGTCTGAGCTTTTGAATAGTATATATTTTATTTTATTTGGATGATTATGGATATTAATATAACCATTTTAAGTTAAATTATCCATTGGTACACTTTTGACCCTTTTCAGTATATAAACCTTTTTTTTTTTT
>RBNI01006357.1:0-11428 GCA_003990745.1 Jimgerdemannia flammicorona
CATAACTCAGCAACGCATGATCGGATTTCAATGTTCTTGGTATCATTAGATAGGCCTTATTAAGGGCTTTCAAATGACACCAAGATCATCAAATTTGGATGATTATTCATCAAGTTATTGATGTAAAAATTTAATTGTCTAATTTGGAAATCAAAACAATGGTTGATTCGAATCCGATTCGAATCCGATTTGAATCTGATTCGAATCCCATCCGAGTTGATCTGGATGGGATTCAATCCAAATTAATCCGAATCCAATCTGGATTAAATTGACTCGTTAGGAGCACTAGTGACAGGACTTAAATCTATAGTGGACTTCAACTGCCAGAAGCACTCTCTAACCATCAGAAGTACCCTCTGACTGTCAGAAGTACCCTCTGATCACCAGAAGCACTCTCCAACCACTAGAAGCACTCTCTGATCCAGACTCAGTCTCCTTAATAGCTTGGAGTTATCTCTTTTACTACTAATTATAAGTACACAACCTCCAAGCTACAGAAATCACATGTCACCCTCTTAACAAGCCACTGAACTCACACATGACCTCTGAACAAATCTGGAAATCACTTGTGTGATCACGAAGCTGAGTCAAACAGAAGTCACAGTACACAAAGCTGAGTCAATACAAAGTCATAAAATACAAGATTTACACAAATGGAATCTTACTAATCAAGAACAAATGCATATATACTAAGCCCTGAGATGCGTCGAAGCAGAACTAAAACAAATAACAACTACAACTTCCAAATACACAAACATGATCACCAAGATCTACAACTACATCTGTGCTGATATTTGGAATACCATTGTCAACCGAGTCACACCCCCTCTGCCCCTCATGAATATCCATAGCCTCACACCCCTCTACTTTGTAGAAGTCTGATGGAATACCCTGAACATGCTTAACAAGGCCTACTGGATTTGGTAAATCTCAAGCTACTACCAGATCGGCTGCCTTCTGGAAGATATGGTCGAATACTACCATGATACAGACATTACCCAGATGTTTCAACACCAGAAACTCATTGCCCGCAAATACTGAGAACTCTTCTATAAGTATAGCACCTTTATTTCCTACCTCCGAGTTACTATCAGTGAAATGGTTACTACTCTGTCCTATGGCCAAATTGATGACATGATATAAGAACTCAACCACAAGTATCTCGAATACATTTAGACTACCAACAGAACCTTCCTGTATCCTGATGACTACATTCTGCAAATGCTTCAAGTTGGATATACCATGAAGGATGTCTATGATATAATCCACTTCGACAAAGATAAAGCAGAAGACAATAATCCCTCAGATGCTGACATGACCTCAAGCCAAAGATCTCTACCAACTCTGATCATACCACCAACCTTACCGATGAACTTACAACAGTTCATAACTACCTACGAGACTTATTGAGACAATGACCACTGGTATGAATACCAACTCGTATTCACTCCCAATTACTTCAACTATAACAAAGAGACTGGAGAACACAACCTGTACCTTCAGACAACCCTTGAGACCAAACCAACCACCCTACTACCTGAGTATGAGCAATATGAACCATAGCCACCAGCATACTACAATCCCATGACTCATAGTACTGTAACCTACAGAAGGTATACAGATAGTGAATCTGATGAAAACAAAGATGATGCACCACTTCTTTGCCCCCCAACACCTTATCCAGCATATGAAACAGACGATGCTATCCTGTAGGATGGAGATGAAGTTTCAATGTATTATTACCTCAGCCAACAGAGAGAAGTAATCTGCGAACCACTCTTCCTAGATAACTACTTCATCAGAGGTGATGTTATCAATAGTGATGTCATCAAAGACTATCCAGACAGTGTCTAAACCTATAAATAGCTTAGCAGTCATAGTATAGTTAGATTAGTCTTGTATGATATGACTGTGAACTGACTCAGCAGTCAGATGATCTCTTGACATGTCAGATCACTCTTGTACTATGTGACTGTATTCTGACTCAGCAAGGCACTTAGTGCTATATCTATATTTAGCATAGTCTAGATAGCTCCTCACTAGTATAAATACCCCCTCCCCCAGACCTCAGAATCTCAGACTTGAATAGACTTGAACAAATCTGAATAATCCAAACACAACTCCTGAGCACTTCCCCATAATATTCCTTCACACAACTACTCCTAGTATAGCAATATTATGAATAGCAAATAAACCTATTTAATAACCCACAAATCACTCTTAAGTAAATCTACTCCCCGTTAGGTCCTACTCCTAACTCTATCATGAAATTTCCTAATTGGGTATTGTCTGCAGCAATATGCCAATTCAACTAAGCTGGTCTTAGTTTCTTGAACTTCCTGAAATACAGAAAATCCTGAACACCCAGAACTAGTCTGAAAAAGGACTTTGGTTGAGACATCAACCTGATCCTGAAATCAATAAGCATAGAGGACGTACTCTATATGAAATTGATCTTGACCATAAGAAAACAGTCTTCCAGAATATCCAGAACTTTCAGAAAACCCTTCTAGAACTATATAATGGTTACCCTAAAAAGCAACCCTCTTACAACTTGATAGTAGCAGTTTATAATCTAATTCTGCTTCAAGATGCTTCCTCACCCTGCTACAAAACCTTCTAAGAATTCCTATAAGTTGGTATAAAGTCCAACCTCTGAACTGGAATTTATTTTGAACTATCTGATAATCTGGAGAGAATTGAACCTGATGTACAAGGACAATTTGACCTCCACACTTGCAACAAGTGGGACAAACTTCATTTAAAGAAAGAAGTACTCTGATTAAACCAGCAAATAGGTAAAACCCTATTCACCAAACTCCTTACACTATACCCAGCAAGTCAGGACAAAGAAGATCTTATAGAAGCCTTCTTTACTCTTCTCAATAAGAGTTTTGTCAGCTTCACAAACCTGAGTGACCTAGGACAACCAGCAGCAGTCTTTCTAGCCTTAGTTCCTCATGAAGCCCAAGCCTCTGTAGCCAAGTGACTCAACTCTACTGACTTTCACCGAACCAGGACCAAGACCACATTATACTACCGATTCCAGAACAGCAAGGCCCACCATATTCTTAAGGAAGAAGCAAGAGAAACCCTTCATCAACTACCTGATCCTGAACCTGAAGCAGGCCCTGCTACAGCCCTACCTGAATCTGAAACCAATACCAAACCAGAACTTGACTTTGAATTAAGTCCATCTGAAATCAGATATACAACTGATTCTGTCTATTTTGATGCTGAGCAAACCCAAGTATATGGAGACCAAACTGAAGAAGAGGAGGAGTATCTCAGTGAATTTGATCCTAGATACACCACTGAAGGAGATGTACCTCCATCAGGACAGAACATATCTACACAGCAACAGATAGCTATCTATCAAGCCCTTACTCCAGACCCACAACTATTACTCCAGCAACTTACACAGACCCAAAGAACCCCATCACACTCTGCACCAGTACCTCAAGTAGTACTAGTAACACTACTACTAGCAGTCCAATGGTCTCCAGTAAACAACATGGCAAACCAACAGATTCTAGACCTCACAGCCCAGGTAGCCATAATGGCAGCAACCATTACTGCCTTAGCTGAACAGACCTGACCTACAAAAAATCTGAGTCTACCTACCTTCAATGGTACTGCACAAGAAGTCCAAAGCTTTATTAGTATAGTTGACACCAACTTTGAAGTTAATCAATGGACCAATGAATGAGTCGCTGACTATGTTCTGACAAACAATCAAGACCACACTTTGGAACAACTCTTTGCTACCACTACAGCCTATGTCTGCTGAGTTGTTACATTCTTCTGAGGACCTGCTGAAGAATGGTGGTGAACTCTTCCCGAAAAACCCCTCATATGGGACACCTGACCTGCAGTAGTTGCTCAGAATGCAGCAAATAATGCCCCAGGATATGGAGCCCATCCTGCAGCCCCTGGACTTAAATAACTCATGATTGCTCAATATCGCAGTAAAACTATGATCACTGAATCCTGAATAAAACTCTGCAACCTCAAATTTGATGTACATAGCAAGGAGGAATTTGAAACCTTCTGTACAAAACTCGAGTCACTCCTGGACACTGTTGGCCTAGGATATATTGCCAATGATGAAGCACAAAATGGTATAAGAGCAGATTATTTATTCGATGCTCTGCCTGAATAGCTTACTAGAAAAATCTGAGAACAAGGATGCCCAGTTGGTTGTGACCACCAACAATGGTGCCTGGCAAGAATCAAGACTATGATCAAGCAGATCCTAACAGCTGGACCCATCCTGTCCTGAAAACAATTCAATAACAAGGAAAAGACTTAGACTAAGAAAGAAGAATCCAAGCATGAAGCATCCCAAGCTCCCTCAACATCCACTTTGTGGACACCCAGAAATCATGAACTCACCCAGCCGAGTACCTTCAAGAAACTCACTGAAGGCAAAAGGAATGAACTTAGAAGAAGTGGAGCATACTTCTATTGCTGAAAGACAGGACACATAGCCAGTACCTGCCCTAACCAAAAACCCTGAACAGCAATATGAGCAACTGTTACCACTCTGCACCACCTCAACAATCTGACCACCAGAGTACTAGACTTTGTCAAGTTAAGACAAACTGCTAAGGCCCCAACCAAAGGAAGTCAAAAAGCAGCTGGATATGACCTGTATACAGCTGAAGAAGCTATAGTCTCTAACTGAGAAGTCAAGCAAGTCTACACAGGAATCAGTATCCAAATTCCTGAAGGACATGTTGAAAGAATATGCTATCACAGCAGCCTAGTATTGAAAGGACTCTCAGTAGAAGGAGGAGTCATTGATGAAGATTATATAGGTGAAATTATTGTCCTCATCCAAAACCACAGTTGGACACCCTTCAAGATCCCTATAGGCTTCTGTATTGCCCAGATCCTATTCAAAAAAATCGAGTCAAACCTGATAGTCAAGGAAGTCCCTGAACTACTGCCCACTATCCGAGGATCCAAAGGATTTAGTTCATCAAACAAGGCCCCAGTCCAATCTACCATGAACAAAGAAGAACAATTCTATAAGAAAAACGAAGATGGATATGTACCAAGTGGCCAATACCCCCATGGCATTGGAATGTACTCTTCCTGAATAATTGATAATTGCTTCTCTTATGTCAATGAACTGGCTCAAAGAAGAACCAACAGAAGGAAAGCTCCTACAATTGAAATCACCACCATTAGATCAGACAAACTGCTTATACTTAAAGCTTTTATCAACCAAGCACCTGTCAAGATCATGATAGACAGTGGTGCCTCAGGCAACTTCATCAATAAAGAAACAGCCAACAGACTCAAGGTCTTCACCTCTCTGGTACAACAAACTCAAGTAGTTGCTACAGCTGATGGAACCTCATATGTCATTAGCAAGGAAGTCTGCAATCTACCCTTCCGAATCGGTGACTATCAAGTATATGTTATCCTCCAGATCGTACCACTCCCTGACAACAAAATCATCCTTGGAACTCCATGGTTGAAATAAGAGAACCCCATGATCAATTGGGTAAATCATTCTCTGACCATCAAGAAAGGATGCCACAACTTCAAACTGCAAGGTGAAAAGGACCCACTCAACTCTAGTGACCCTGGACCAAAGATCATCTACATCAATAAGCTATAACTTAAGAAATTAGCCAAGAAATGCCCTCTCTTTGCTATCTCCATCCGTCTACTCAAAGGAGAACCCAAGAACTCTGAAGAAGACTTTTCCAAAGTTGACAGCCATGTCAGACCACTACTCTAGAAATTCTGAGATATATTCCCAAAGAAACTCCCAAAAGGCCTACCTCTCAAACAAGTAGTAGACCATGCCATCAAGACTATTCCAGATACCAAGCCAGCCTTCAAGTCAATCTACCACATGTCTTTGAGAGAAATTGATGCACTCAAGAAAGAAATTGACAAACTCCTGGAACAAGGATTCATCAGACCCAGTGTATCACCTTATGGTGTACCAGTCCTCTTTGTTGTAAAAAAAGGAGGAGACCTGCAAATGTGCATTAATTACTGCAACCTCAATGAACAGACTATCAAGAACTGTTGCCCACTACCCAGAATCGACAAAATATTTGATAGGCTTACCAACCCACAATTCATGAGCTCTTTTGACCTGCGAAATAGTTACTGGCAAATTGCTATGAAAGAAGAAGACATCTACAAGACAGCCTTCCAAACCCGCTATAGATATTTTGAATTCCTGGTTATACCCTTTGGCTTAACTAATGCTCCTGCAATCTTCCAGATACTGATGAATATCATTCTGCATCCATACCTGGACAAATTCGTTGTTGTCTATATTGATGACATCCTAGTCTTCAGCAAAACCCTGAAGGAACATCTTGAACACCTTGAACTAGTACTACTGAAACTCCAAGAAAACAGACTCTTTGCAAAACTCAGCAAGTATGAATTTTTTCTGAAAGAAATTCAGTTCCTTAGATATATCATCACACCAAATAGAATCAAAGTAGACCCCAGCAAAATCTCTGCAATTAAAGATTGGCCCAGACCCAAGAAGCTGAAAGACCTCCAGTTATTCTTAAGATTAGCAAACTATTACAGATGATTTGTTGCCAACTTTACCAAAATTACCACTGCCCTTACCCAAATGACTAAGTACAGCAAGAAAGAAGAATAACTCTGGACCATGAAACAAGAGAAAGACTTCAACAATCTTGCAAATTGGGGACCCAAACAAGATACTGCCTTCCAAGCACTGAAGGATGCTTTGATAACCACTCCAGTACTTCAAGTGACAAATTCTGCCCTACCATATGAAGTTATCACTGATGCCTCTGACCTAGCTCTTGGAGCAGTACTTATGCAAGAAGGATACCCTATAGCCTATCACTCCTGCAAGTTCAATGATGTCAAAATCAACTACACAACTTATAAGAAGGAAATGTTAGCCATCATAGACACTCTGATCAAATGGCAACCATATCTAGAAGGAGTACACTTCACTGTATTGACTGACCACAAGTCATTAGTCAACATCAAAACCCAGGCTACCCTTTCTCGAAAACAAGCCAGATGGATGAAAGTCCTCACTAACTTTGACTATGAAATCCAGTACTGCCCTGGCAAGGAAAACATTATTGCTGATGCAATCTCCAGACCACCCATTGAAGAAGTTATCCAAACTCTCACTGTGGTTACAAACTCCATTATGGAACAAATTATCACAGCATGTGCTGATGATAAGGAAGCTCAAGCACTCCGAGAAATCCTGAACAGTGATGATACTGACAAGTATATCTGGTACAACCAATACCAACTTAGGGACAATGCTATCTACTATAAGGACAGATTGTATATTCCAAACAACCGAGACCTCCGAAAGACTATCCTATTTGAATGTCATGATGCACCTACAGCTGGATATTTAGGATTTGATAAATGCTATGAAGTTATCTCCTGAAACTTCTATTGGCCCCACATGGCAGATCAGCTCAAAACCTATATTACTTCCTGTGATGCCTGCCAATGGAACAAGTCCTCAACACTAGAAAACCTGGCCTACTCCACTCTATCTCAGTACCATCCACTAATTGGGAACAAATCTCTATGGACTTCATTGTACAACTACTCTGAACCAAGAACAGGAAAGATGCAATTGTTGTCTTTATGGACTATCTCAGCAAACAAGCTCACTTTGTACCAACCACCACCACTGCAACAGTACCAGATATAGCTATACTCTTGTTTGACAATATCTTCCACTATCATGGTCTTCCTAAGATCATTGTTAGTGACCGAGACCTGAAATTCACCAGCCATTTTTGGAAAGCCCTCCATGTGCACCTTGGAATGAAACTTGCACTATCTACAGCCTTTCACCCTGAAACTGATGGCCAAACTGAAAGAATGAACTGAACTCTCGAACAAATGTTAAGAAACTATATCTCCTACAGACAAGATGATTGGCATGAATATCTTACTGCAGTTGAGTTTGCCTATAACAACAGCAAACAAGCCTCTCTCGAAATGACCCCATTCTTCACCAACACTGGACAAAACCCAAACACTCCTCTGATACTCATCCAAACCACTGAAGAATTCTCTACAGTCAAAGCTGTTGAAGAATTCTTACTCTGAATGTGTAATCTAAGCCAGATCGCAATTGAGAATTTATCACAAGCTCAAGAATAACAGTCACAGTATGTTAACCAATATCGCCGAGAAGAAACCTTCGATATTGGAGAAAAAGTTCTATTAGACATCTGAGGATACCAAGTTGATAACCTCAAGTACAAATCATCTACAAAGCTGAACAGCAAGTTCATTAGACCATTTGAAGTCATTTCACAAGTCTCTCCAACCTCCTACAAATTGGTACTACTGGACACCATTAAGATTCACCCAGTCTTCAATGTCCAACATCTCAAGCAATACAATGACAATAATGATGAACTATTCCCAAACCAAACTACAAAACCACCTGCACCTGTCATTGTTAATGATCAAGAAGAATATGAAGTTGAACAAATCCTCAACAGATGTGGCCACAAGAACCACCCTGAGTACCTCATTAAATAGAAAGGTTATCTGATCCATGATGCAACATAGGAACCCAAGACCAATCTCCAGAATGCTACCAACTTAGTTCAGGAATACGATTCCTTGAACAACTAAAATCTGAACACTCCTGCACCTATCAGTTCATACTATATATTATACTCTCCTGAACATTATAATTATCATGAACAAAAAATCAAGAACTCAGCAAAGTCAAGAATACCAATCCTCTAGAAAAATAGCAAAACTGAAAGCCAGCTTATTCTCTCTATACCACTGGTGGGAAATGAGGCATAGACATTTAAGAAGATTCCTTAGAGGAAATTCTCCAGTAGTGAATGATATCAGAATCACTTCTGGCATATGGCATTGAACACATGACCCTTTAATGTATGAATCCAATGCATTAGGCAACTGTACTATGAGCATGCCACTTTCTGAAAAAATGAACTTTACCAGACTTTTGATCTTCCAAATGGTGTAACAACACTAGAACAAAATTAGAAGGCCCTGACGAGAATGTCAAAAGCTAAGAAGGGGAGAGTTGTAAGCGCATAACCTCCAAGCCACAGAAATCACATATCACCCTCTTAACAAGCCACTGAACTCACATGCGATCTCTGAACAAATCTGAAAATCACCTGTATGATCATGAAGCTAAGTCAAATAGAAGTCACAGCATACAAAGCTGAGTCAATATGAAGTCATGGAATACAAGATTCATACAAATAAAATCTTACCAATCAAGAACAAATGTATATATACTGAGCCCCGAGATGTGTTGAAGCAGAACTAAAACAAATAACAACCACAACTTCCAAACACACAAACATGACCACCGAGATCTATAACTACATCCATGCTGACATTTGGAATGCTATTGTCAACCGAGTCACACCCCCTCTGCCCCTCATGAATATCCATAGCCTTGCACCCCTCTACTTTATAGGAGTCCAATGGAATACCCTGAACATACTTAACGAGGCCCACTGGATTGGACAAATCTCAAGCTACTACCAGATCGGCCACCTTCTGGAAGACATGGTCGAACACCACCATGATACAGATATTATCCAGATGTCTCAACACCAGAAACTCATTACTCATAAACACCGAGAACTCTTCTATAAGTATAGCACCTTTATTCCTCACCTCTAAGTTACTACCAGCGAAATGGTTGCTACTCTATCCTATGGCCAAATCGATGACATGATACAAGAACTCAACCACAAGTATCTCGAATATGTTCAGACTACTGACAGAATCTTCCCGCACCCCGATGACCACATCCTGCAAATGCCCCAAGTTGGATATGCCATAAAAGATATCTACGATATAATCCACTTTGACAAAGATGAAGTAGAAGACAATGATCTCTTAGATGCCAACATGACCTCAAGCCAAGGATCTCTACCAACCCTGATCACACTGCCAATCTTACCGATGAACTTACAATAGTTCATAACTACCTATGAGACTTATTGGGACAATGACTACTGGCATAAATACCAACCTGCATTCACTTCCGATTACTTCAACTACAACAAAGAGACTGGAGAACACAACCTATACCTTCAGACAACCCTTGAGACTGAACCAACCACCTCACTACCTGAGTATGAACAACATGAACCACAGCTGCCAGCATACTACAATCTCATGACTCATAGTACTATAACCTACAGAAGATATACAGACAGTGAATCTGATGAAAATGAAGATGATGCACCACTTCTTCGCCCCCCAACACCTATCCAACATATGAAACAGACGATGCTATCCTGTGGGACAGAGATGAAGTTCCAATGTATTATTACCTCAGCCAATAGAGAGAAGTAATCTGCAAACTACTCTTCCTAGATGACTACTTCATCAGAAGTGATGTCATCGATGGTGATATCATCGAAGACTATCCAGACAGTGCCTAAACCTATAAATAGCTTAGCAGTCATAGTATAGTTAGATTAGCCTTATACGATATAACTGTAAACTGACTCAGCAGTCAGATGATCTCTTGATATATTAGATCACTCTTGTACTATGTGACTGCATTCTGACTCAGCAAGGCACTTAGTACTATATCCACATTTAGTATAGTCCAGATAGCCCCTCACTAGTATAAATACCCCCTTCCCCAGATCTCAGAATCTCAGACTTGAACAGACTTGAACAAATCTGAACAATCTGAACACAACTCCTGAGCACTTCCCCACAATATTCCTTCACATAACTACTTCTAATATAGCAATATCATAAATAGCAAATAAACCTATTTAATAACCCACAAACCACTCTTAAGTAAATCTGCTCCCCATTAGGTCCCACTCCTAACTCTATTATGAAATTTCCTAATTGGGTATTGTCTGCAGCAATATGCCAATTCAACTAAGCTGGTCTTAGTTTCTTGAACTTCCTGAAATATGGAAAATCCTGAACACCCAGAACTAGTCCGAAAAAGGACTTTGATTGAGACATCAACCCAATTCTGAAATCAATAAGCGTAGAGGATGTACTCCATATGAAATTGATCTTGACCATAAGAAAATGGTCTTCCAGAATATCCAGGACTTCCAGAAAACTCTTCTAGAACTATATAATGATTACCCTAAAAAGCAACCCTCTTACACTGATGGAGGGCTGCAAATTTTGTGTACTCCCTCTGCCAATCTTGCTGACCCCCCAGCCCAGACACAGACTGCTTGAGGGTGCTCCATACTCCTGATAGAGGGCCATAAATTTTGTATGCTCCCCCTGCCTACTCCATCTCCTCTGCCAACCCTCTCTGCTCTGGATACTTATGGCTTAGAGCTGCTCCTTACTGCTAGTAAAGGGCTGCAAATTTTGTGCACTCTCTCTACTAACTCTGCCCACTGACCTGGGCACTGATAGCTTAGGACTG
>RBNI01006358.1:0-11426 GCA_003990745.1 Jimgerdemannia flammicorona
AAAAAAAAAAAGACGAACATACAATGAAACAATATTCCTGCCCACAATTGCCTTTCCCTAACTACATCGCCACCTTCACCAAACTCTGTCCTACCCCTCTCTTTACTGCTGCCAGGTTCATTGTACTCTCTTCGAAACCCTCTGGCATCATGTTCGAATGGATGGTGAGTTGCTGGGCTGGATTGATGAGTCCATGAAAGTCGAGAAGGCCAAGAGTTCCACAAGTTGAATCAGTATATCGCCGACCTCAACAAACCCTCAAGAACTATGCCGTGATCCAAATCACCTGGCTCCTGGCTCTGGAGCAGACCAAAGCCTTTTATGAAAACTACAAGCGGCGCGTCATCTAAGCGATGCAGGATTTCAGTACCGCAGACGCCAAGCAAAAATATTGCCGGTACTTTCTTTTTCGTGAGCTTCTCGCTCCTAAAACCATGATGATGGGAGAGGCCTTTTCGTGCTGGCAATTTTACAAGATGACTCAAGAAATCGCCGATCACATATGCCATATACCGGAAATCATTCTGTCAGCTTTCTACCGAAAGGTGATCGACAGGCTGCGAAAATATATTTCAAAGCAAATGATCTTCCCCCTTTACGGCCTGGGAACGATACTCTCGCCCACAGCCTCTATCAGTTGCTGGACATTCCCATCCCACCACCAGCCTAGTCGTTATCGTTGCGGCGTTCGATGTCGAAAATAAAAGTCCTTATATACTGCTTGCCTCTCAAGCGATTCCCGGCCAGACAGCTGAAGAGATCTTGCAGATGGAGGACGAGGAGGAAAACATCTTGGCCGCTCTAGATGCCGATCTATATGCGCGGCACAACCATCCGACGGCAAACTTGACAACTTCATCTATCAAACCTCCACAAGTAGGCTGGTCAGCCTTGACGACGAGGAAATGTTCGCGCCTGGCATTCAGCATGACCGTGTCATCAACAAATCCCTCTTCTATCTCTTACCCCTGATGGACCACGCCATTCCTTAAAAAACTCAAAAATCTAGTGCCGGAAGCAGTCCTCTTGGCCTGGGCCAATACCTTGATAGTTAAAAAGTCTCTGCTTTCCACCTTAATTCATGGTCGCCCGCCTTTGGCCACAAACGAAATGGATGACCTCTGGACAGATTTAGGCTTGCCCGGCGAAATGCCCCAGACACTGGGCGGGGCACTCAAGAAGCTTAAGCGAGTGTTGGAAATCCCGGTACCACTCCCCCGAGATCTCTTCAACGCCATCGATTCGTTACTTGACCACTATTATACCGCACACCGAAAGGAATCGCCATCTCCTGTGAAGGCAGTCCGCCACCTCTCTCATGGTGATTTGAAGATTGTATTTCTTCTTAATGAAAGTTTGGATCTCTCCGATGGTACTACCGTGAAACAGAGGTTAGAATCGATCATCTCTCAAGAGCGGAACGAAGACCCAGCTCGATTCAAAGAAATATTTCTGCCCTCACTCACATTTGACACGTTTCCCATGGTTGATGAAGTCTTGGACAATAATGCGCAGCAATTTCCTGTTGGTATTTTTGCTTTTGACCGCCTGTTTCAAGACCTCTACCTCTTGCAAAGCGAGGGATTTCTCTACCTCAAAAACACCGAACTCTCTGTCAACCTCTGGGAGAATGCCCAACAGCACCTGCAAACCCATCCATTCCAATATTGTGACAATATCTCACCGGCATCAGCCCGGATGTTTGACCGCTTCCTGCCGCACAATCCCGAACTCGCATGGCGCTTCACCATAGCCCAAGCCTTGCCGTGTGGACCTGCTTTAGAGGGCGTACGGTTTTTGAACGTGAAAGGTGCATTTCTTGGGGAGTGCCACCTAGTCCGAACCTCAGTAGGTGCCTACTGAATGATCAAGCTGACACAATGCTCACAGGACGTAGCGTCGTTACCTTTTATCCACAAGATACCCCCAAGTTCTACTTCAGAGACTATCCAGAACGTCCAGGTTATGGATATGCCGTCACCAGCATTGTGCGTGGTTGGAACCTCCAAGACATTCCATTTTGCGAGCCCTCCCTGTTTCATGGCCCCAAGGCTCCTATCCTGTTGTTGTAAGCCAAGCCGTTAGAAGAAATCTCCTTCATACAATCTGGGACAACGACGATATCTTTTCTCACGTGGATCCAGTGTTCACAGGTCGGGTGATAGTCGCTTCTATGCTGCTTAATCCTGAAGTCAGCAAGGAAAACAACTTTATCTTCAGAATAGATAGTCAGCGCATCATTCTCGTCGATAATGATAAAGCCTTTCTGCCCGGTGTCCTTTATCAAGGCAAAGGTGTTGGCACTCCCTCTAAGGCTGTTCCCGAGTTTGCAATCCCAAAAATTGGCTTTTTGTTTACTACAGATGCGTGATTCACTTCCTTCAGTTGTAAGGGAGAAGATCCATTTGGAGATGGACGAATTTTATGGGTGGTAAATATTAGTGAATTAGATAGAATAGTGTATTAATATGTGAATGTTTTTGGTAAAAGCTCTTACATTCGGCAGGTCGCGCTGCTCAACATGCTCACAGGTGAAGCACTTTCATGCTTGAACTGCACAAGACCTCGGGACACCATAAAGCAGTCAACGCAATGGTCGCTCGTGATCCTGGGCGAGCTCGGGCACGGGACGAGTATGCACGGCAGTTTAGCAATCACGTATGCTCTGCTCGAGCATTTCATCACACAGGTAAGGCCTTGAAAGGACGGAGACTTGGCAAAGGTGGAGGGATAAAGCTGTGTAGATTGACTGCTCATCGTCTTATTTGTGTTGTCTCCTCCATCCATAGATCAAATCCATCACGCTCTTTGTGACACATTACCCCTCTCTGGCAAAGCTGGCGAATGAGTTTCCGGAATCGACGATCAATTGCCATAAGGGGTTCCTCGATTCTGAGACTGATGGTATAAAACACGGATGCTTTGTTGGAAAAAAAGTTTGTGACAAAACCACCGTCATATATGCATCACATTCTATTCACATGAACTTACATAAATTATGTCTGGAAGGCTCTCAAACAGTAACATTCCTGTACAAGCAGACGCAGGGTGTGGTGATGTGAAGTTATGGGTAATTATTTATATTTCCTTTCCCCCGATTATATTCATTGATGCACTCAAACAAGTGTTCGACCTTCTGTTTTATCAGGTTTCACGGCTCGCCAAATTTCCCTTGTTGTCTTGGTAAGTGGCGTGAGCTGCTACCGAGGTGCTCAGTATGGCACCCGACCAGTGGACACGTTGTCCGAAGCCTTTATCCCTATTAATTTCTTATTCTCGGCCTGGTGGGTTGGTTGCTTCCTCGAGCATGAATATCCTGCCGATAAGACGGCCAGGACCCAGCAACAATGTATATGCCGTTCGATAGCGACATTACCCATCGGTGGATGTGCAAGGCGGCACGAGACAATTCCGGCGAAACCTATATTTGAACATAGCTCGGCATGTCGGATTGCTCGGATCTTTATCACAGTTCGGCCTCTTTGCCAACGTGCTTGGGTCCCGCGTGCACAACAAAATGTACTAAGTACATACGCGGAATGAGGAAGAATCAGCGCCAAGTAGCGTATTACGGACATTCAGCGATTAAGCCCTGGCCTCACAATTAAGGTGGGTTGCGAGGGATTCGTCCTTGATGAATTCGCGGAGTCCGTCGTCCTGGCCGCTCGCCTATGTCTGTGAGGTGCCGATGCGATGGTGTTCAATGTTTGCAGCTTGGCAATTGTGCTCTTCGTTGATGCGGATTATTTCCAGGTGAACATTTTCAGGCGTGTGGCTTCGTTATGCTGGCGTTCTTCCAATTGATGATGAGTGAGTATAATTAGAGCATTTTCTTCGACGATGTGGGCTTCATTTGACTTGTCGCCATTCCTCTTCAATGTGGGCAGGCTCTGGAGCACTCAAAAACTATTAGTTTTTTTCTACCTCCTTCAACTGTACTGCGAAATTATCAGGCACCTCTCGAACCTTCGGAGCCGCCAGTTCAGTTTAGCAAGCAATCGTTCCACGACCCCCCTCAAACCCATGTTCTATGACCACATGTTCAACGGTCTCCTGCATGCGATCAGTAACACGAGAGGTCATTGAGCTCAACAATTGCACGCGCCTCTCCAACGTACCAGTTTTCAACTGCTTTAGAAATCTCCACAACACTCTCGCCAACACTTATCGAGCTCCTCCCGAAACTTCGGAGCCTTTGCCTCTCCCGCCAGTTCAGCAATCAATCATTCTACGACCCTCACAACCCAATGTTCGGCGACCACATATCCAACGGTCTCCTGCGTGCGATGATAACATGATCCAGTTTCTCAAGGTTATTGAGCTCAACAACTGCACGCGCCTCTCCAACGTACCCTCCCTCAACTGCTTTAGAAGTCTCGCCAACACTCTCTCCAACACTCATGCCAACACTCTTGCCAGCACTCTCGCCAATACTCTCGCCAATACTCTCGCTAACGCTTTCGAGTGTCTTATATTCACGGGGTGCATGTGTATCTGGCATCACTCTTGCCGAGGTCATCGCTGCTTGTCACTCACTTCGTTTTGTCAACGTCTCTCACTCCTCGTTCAACAAGGCCCTCCGCCACCTCTCCGGCACAAGTGCCTCTGACGGTAGCCACGAGGTCGCTCCACGCAGGTCAAACAGTCCACCAAGTATGACTGCTCGGGTATATCCTTAGCGGAGTTTTGCTTCTTCGCCAACGTTCTTGGGACCCACGTGCACGACGGACATTTCAAGAAATGCACCGGGATGTGACGCAGAATATGGACATGTACGGCGTAATGAGGAAAATGAAGTACAGCATGAAGGAGATCGAGCGCTTTAACCCTGGCCTCACAATCAAGGCGGATTGGGAGGGGTTCGTCCTCACTGTGCTCGAATTAGCAAGCTCCTCGTAAAAATTTACAGCCGTCGCCTGTCCCTCCATATCCACAAGTCCTACGACCGCATATCAGACGGTTCTTATGCGCGATCAATATAACATAAGCTAGTTTCATAAGTTAATCGAATTCAACAACTTGGACCACCTCCACCGTTCGGCTATCTGCAAATTATCATTGAAACCTTCAAGTGTCTTGTCATTACAGGGTGCTCGGAAATCAATGACCTTGACCATAGCCGCCTGTGGCTCCCTTCGTTTTGTCAACGTCTCTCGCTCATTACTCATTTGCCACCTCTCCGGCACCCGCACCTCAGGTAGTAGGCCCGAGGTCACCCCGCCCATTCCCCCTATGTTCGGGATCCTGCCGCAGACCATCTTCAGCCAGATAAACAGGAGATTTTCAAATTACGTGAGCTTTTTTGTCGACTGCTTAGGCATATATTCAACTACTTCGTTTACCGTTTCCGGAACTCCCTTTACCACTCGTCCAAAATGTCCCTTCTCACCGACATATCGGGAATCACTAACGTATTTCCGCGCGTGTACAATAAGTGGTGCAGGACCCCGAAGCGCAAGGATGACGCCAAGCGCAAGGACAACGCCAATTCCGCTCCAAAGACCTACCACATTCCCGTGGACATTGCAGCACTCTTTCAAGGTGGAATTTCTAAAGGGCTCTGTGCAATTCCTGATTGATAATGAGCCGCATATTTTCCAGGCCTTTGCTAAATGAAAGCATTTTCCATTGAGCTCTGATTTCTGAGATGCAGGTCCGACCAAAGGAAGGAGGAACCTCCTTGCATGACTTACGGGGAGCAACGTCTAGTTGTGTAGTATGTATTACATTGTTAAGGGTTGCATGACTGCAGTATGTATTACATTGTTAAAGGCTGCATGACTGCATGCATCGATCCGTCTTCCACCCTTCCAGAGCTTGAAGAGGAAGTTGTCTTTTTTCCTCTATGTAGATTATCAACTAACCCTGGACAAAGCCTAACAAGGATAAGGGCAACAAACACAAGTAGCACGCCGACAGTACCAATTCCCTTCCCGAGACGTACACTTTCCCTGAGGAGGTTTCCGCAATCATGCTGGGCTTCGTTAAGATCGATCACGGCTATGCCCGCAACATATGGAACTTGGCTCTGGTCGAGAAATCATGGTGCAATCCCACAACACACTTGCTGTTCACATATGCTTTGGCAAAATTCGCAGTGATAAACTCTGCGCAAGCACTTCCCGGTCAACCCTTCCTTTCCCGCCTCTCCAGAGGCTCAAACGCCGAAAACACCTTCCGCCACCTTGCCGAGTCTTGTGCCAATCAAAGTATTCAAAAACCTCATCCTCTTGACCATGAGCTCTCATTTGCCACGCCGCACTGAACTATCCCTCAACGGCTGCACTTGCAATCAAAGACGGAGCGTTCATAACCGCCATCAAATTCTGGTCGGGGTTGAACCACTTATACCTCACCGACGTCTCGGAGTTTAATGTGGTTGAGTACTGTGAAATCACCAAGCTCCTCCCGAACTTTTGGAGCCTTCCTCTGTCCCGCGATCAAGTATTCTTTCATCGCATATCGAGCGTTCTCCTGGGACACATGCTGTTTTCTCAAAGTTATCGAATTCAATAGATGTGAGTGCCTCAATAGCTCACCCATAATTACTTTCCACGTCTCGCCGACACCCTCGAGTATCTGGTCCTCACGGGGTGCGGTCAAATCTCGGCATCACTCTCGCAGAAGTCATCGCCGCCTGCGGCTCCCTTCAATTTATAAATGTTTCGTAGACAACTCTGGATTTAGTTGAGATAAAGTCTACCAGATACCCGCCGCACTAGAGAACGTATAACAGTGGTATCTTATAACACATCCTAAGGTCACGTCTTACAAAATATATGCTATTACAAATCAACCAGAATGCAAAGCTCTATTTGACAGTCAATTAGCAATGAGCCACCATGCATATACAGGCATGTAGCTGCCCAGTGAAGATGATAGTGATGATGACAATAATGGCTGCAGCAGTATGGGAGAAGATAATGGCTGTGGTGATATGGGTGAAGATGATGAGACTGGTGGTATAGTAGAGGACAATAACTATTGTAGTATAGAAGATGTCAATAGTAATAAAGATAACAGCTGTAGAAGCTATATTTCTCTATCACACAGTTACTCTACATCTAGTAGCTTTGTTCTTCTGTCAGCTGGTTGCTTTGTCTCTGGTACCTTATATGTGCCATCATGCAATTCAATATCTGGCCCTTCTAGTATTTATTAGAATCAAAGTTTTCTTTATAGCTTTCACCTTTATAACTCATTTGTTATTCTTGATAAAGAAAACAGATATGAGATAAGTGAGAAACAGTCAATAGATAAATAGTAATTTCCAGCTAGTAGTAGTAATAGACTATATTGCCTTATACTTTGAAATTAAGATAAATACAGCACTCTCTCTATATCTGCCACTACCTTCAATATCTTTAGAGTATGTATCACAGATCATATCTCAGATAGAAAGTAAGTATATTTTATAGAAGATAAAGTACTCAATCTATCTGAGCTGATGTTAGAGTCAGAGCAAAAGATAATACAATTTTGCAGAGTATCTCTATCAATGTAAATTAAATAGACAAAGTGAAGCTCAAATACAAAGAAGTCTAATAATGAAATTATGAGTATTTATGGAATAATTTTTCTTAAAAATAATAATGAGTAATTATAATAATGAGTAATATTTTAATAATAAAATTGAATTCAATGTGTGTGATGAAGAATTTATCTTCTGTGATATATATATACCAGTACTACTAGTAATCAATCTATATATCATTTGCTATTTTATCTCAAAGTTGGTCTACTCACTGCTTATTAGTCATTGAGATAAAATTCACATTACTAATATAGTTCATCTTCTATCACATATACTTCTAAGTAGTAGTATCCTCCTCTAATTCTATAATCTCCTTATCTGTCAGATATGAAAGTTCATTTTTACTTCTAATGAAATTATACAGAAAGTATATAGTAAGAATGATATCAATTTATTTATCAAGAGAGTATGAAGTTATAACTTTCAAAACTGAAAACTGTTGCTTCATAATATCCTCAAAGAGAAGTATCAAAGATTAAATAGCTCTTTTGTATTTTCTGATCTATGTGAGAAGTACAGGAGTTACTATTATATATTTTCATAAATTATTCAAACTTTAACAAATATAGTAACAGTCAAAAGTATTTCAATATTTAATTATTATTAATATTTTAATTATATTATATCTCCAATCTAAATTCTATTTAACCAAAATTTTAAACATTAATAAAATAGCCTTTAAACTTTAGAATAGTATGTGTTTTATTATATTTAGATAATTATAAACATTAATATATATAACCATTTTAAGTTAAATTGTCTATTGGTACTATTTTGACCCTTCTCAGTATATAGACCTTTTTTTTTTTTTTTGATGCATACATTTTGCATGCTATTAATATCCAAATTTTCGCCATTATTGTTTCAGACATTCTTTACAACTCTACAATGTTTTCATGTAATATCAATTTAGTTTCATTATTCTGATTTCCAAATTAGACCACTTGACATTTTCCTCAATAACTTAGTGAGTTTTCAGTCGATTTTAATGATCCTGGTGTAATTGAAAAGTCATTCTCAAGAGCTTTTTAAAGATACCAAAGATATTAAAATCAGATGGAAATTCACTGAGACATTTCATTAGCTGAAGATTTTATACACATATACTCATCTTCTTCAAGGTCAGATAAGAAAGTACTTCTTGATATCCTTGAAGACCCAGCCTTTGATTCAGGGATAGCTCTTTTGACTCACTTGTCATTTTCCTGGAGAGTATCCAAGAAGGAGTGGCCATATCTTGGGTACTTGCCTGTGGATACTATCACTAGTAGTAATAGTAGAAGAGGAGTCCTAGGAGGTCTTTCTCATCCTTTAGTCTGTACTGATGCAGTATTTCAAGTCACCTTAGAAGGAAAGGCTTCATAGTAGATATCCTCTTGACCATAGAGCCAGATAGCTTCCTTCTTCATTTCTTAAGAATCTTCATTCATTTTTATAAGGTTGATATTTTAGTCATTGGGTGGGGGTTGTTTCTTTAGGCAGAACCTCTAAATATGGCCTTGGTTTCTGTAGTTGAAACATATTAGAGTATAAGTACTTATTGTTGATAGGTCTGTAGTTATAGCTGATGGGGCCTGAGTAGAACTTCTGTTGTCTTGCTATCAGTAGTCTGGTCTACTATTACAGTAATAATATTGCTGTATTCCTCCTTAGTTCTTTAGCTAAGTGACTGTAATGGCCAAATTCTTTATTTGCTTAGTAGTATTGTCATAGGATCTTCTTGGACTCTTAGTGAGGGCTGCTTCTGTTACTGCCTATACTGAGTTAGAATAGAGAGTAGGGGTCTGGTCTCATAGTTGGCCAACTGGGCTCTCAAGTAGGCATTCTCTTATTCTGGAGTTATTCTACAAATTATTGAAATTTTAGCTTAAGCTGATTCTTGATGTTCTTAAATCTGCTGAAGTGATCTATAGTCTACTTCCTAGCATCCTTGTACTTCAGACTTACTACTCAATACTTTGATAACATATCCTAATAACTTATCTCCAAAGCTCTGGAAATATTCTATTGAGAAAGGTAGTTGAGGCCAGAGCCAGTTAGACTATAGGTTGTAAGTTTGTCTTGATTATCTGGGTTTGAATCTAATAATAAAAAGCATTAGAGGTTTCATTGGCAGCTTGTCTCATATAGGTCAAAGCTTCTTGTGCTTCTTGTGCTTCTTATGCTTCTTGTTGATGCTTGAGGCTATTGAACTGAGTACAGAATCAGATCTTATAGATATTATATCTGTCTGTATGATTTTCATTTACTCAATAATTGTTGGCTTGTTCTGTTATATGAATTTCTCCTCCAATTTGCCTTGCTTGGTTGTACTTCTGTAGGGCAGGATCTCTCAGAAGTGATTCTACAATTTGGAGCTTTCTCTGGGTATCTCATTGTTTGGCAGCTATATATACTTCAATTTCTATAAGAAATTCCTCAATATCTTCACTGTCTATACTATGGAATTTCTGAAGATAGCTTATCTCTGGTTTGCTTTTGCTGTGTAAGTCTGATTATAAAGTAGAGTTTCTTAATGATACTTTAGATGGAGATAGTGGAGGTGCTTGATGAACTAGTAATACTAGCAGGAGACAGTATCTTAGTGAAGATGTAGGAAGTCTGGCCCTTCTAATTAAAGTTGTATAGAGGTTTTTAACAGTGGTAATCCTCTGATTGAGTGATAATGATCACTAAATACGGAGGTTCTGAGAGAGCTGGAGCTTTTTAGTTCTTATGAGTAGTAATGGAGTATGAAAGACCAAGGGACTGAGGTTCTGGCAACAGGGATAGAACTGATATAGCTGATGTTTAATTCATCTGCCCTTTGCTGTTTTGAAGCAGTAGAGTTCTATTCATCTTACCAAGGGTCTATATTATAGTATGAGTAATAGTAAAGATTGAATTCATCTCTTGATTGATCTGGTTGGCTTCTCTAATCTTTGTCTTTCTCTGGTTCTGAAAGATAGGAATGGCAGTCTTCTTTTCCTTCAGATGTTTCAAAGTATACTTGATCTAGTAAAATTGCTTAGATAATAAGTGGTGATATAATTACTTCTATCTAAATTTCTTCTATAGATTAGGGTTTAGTATTTCTCAGAGAAGTCTTTTGCTGGTTCTGGACTTTGGGTGGAAATGGGCTCAGGTTGTCCTCTAAGTCTTCTTCTTTTTTTTGAGGTTAAACTATAGTCTGAATCACTTCTTTCTTTGATTCAGTTATCTGATTACTGGTTCTAAACAGAGTAAGAGCTGTCCTGACAATAGTGTGAGCTTCTCCTTCTAAGGAGGACAGTTATTGGTCCTGGTCTAGTTACTGACTAGTTTCTCTTGAATTCTCCACTGTAGATAGCAGCTGGGATTTTGAGCCAAATAGTCAAGTCTTTAGAAAAATTTTCCAGTTGAGCCCTCAAAATGTGATATGTAATATATATGTCTTACTTGCAGAATAAACTGCTTAATATGTACTTAGTTATCTTATATACTATTTATCTTTTTATCTGATAATGTTCTGGCTCAATGTTCAGTTCAACTACTATTTGATTTGATCATATTTCTTATTCATGTCAAGTTGGAGTTTATATGTTATTGAAGTTTATATGACTAGACATTCAGAATGATGAAAGGTGAAAGTATATATATTATAGATTCTGATGTATGATGGTTATCCTGATGTTCTGAGTAAAGTTTCCAGGCAAGTTGGCAATCTTTTATCTTAAATTCTGTATGGCCTGAGGTCTTATATCTAATTTCTGTAATAGTAGTTTTTAATTGATTGATTTGTATCTTTTATGATGATTTTTATAGTGATAGCAGTTTGTATCTTGAGTTTTGTAATGATTTTCATATCAATTTCTGAGATGGTAAAAATAATCCCTTAACTCTTAGAGGTAGTGTATTTCTCTTTTTTTTTTTT
>RBNI01006359.1:0-11425 GCA_003990745.1 Jimgerdemannia flammicorona
TCTTATTTTCTCTGAAATAAAGTCAGTTCCTCTCAGTGCAATACACACACTTCCTTGCAAGCAATCTAAGAGATAACAAGATAGTTAAAGATAAGAAGTTTGAGGACTATAAGACCTTGGGAAGGCACTCCAATAAGAACTTGCTTATAACAACTTGAGTTAGTCTAAGAGATACACCTTGAAGAGAATCTGGCATATTTGAAGGACTCAGCGACCACTACGTGACAATATATAGTAAACTCAATGTATGTATAGCAAGCTTATGTTGATAAGCAGCATATATCTAACCAAGCTTTCATTAATATATTATCAATGAGAATTAATTACTTATATTATAGCTAGTATATATAGTAAGTTTAGTATATATAATAAGCATATATACATATCTGGTCAAGATCAATATATCATTAATGAGAATTAATTACTTATATTATAGCTAGTATATATAGTAAGCTTAGTATATATATAGCAATTATACATAGTAAGCTCAGTATATATATAGTGAGTATATACATATAGTAAGCTCAATACAGCATTCCAGTATATATATAGTAAGCATGTATAATAAGCATATATAGTAAGCTCAGTACATATATAGTGAGCATATATTGATAAGTAGCATATGTCTGCTTATTTATATAAAAATACTCCTTTCATCCTCTCTACTTTTCCATCTTTATACTCACTCATACTCATACAATCATCACTGTATCACACTCATACTCATTGTTTATACTTATGCTTATCACTCATACTCATACTCATGCTTATTACTTGTACTTATACTTATTACTCATACTCACACTCATTGCTTGCTGTTATAATATATAAGCTAAACTGTTAAAATCCACTCAATCTACCTACTCACTCATACCTACTATCTAATAATATAATATCTAATTAAGCTTAAGATATGCCCTCTATAATCTGTTATATCAAACTTCTTGAGAAATATGAAATCAAATCTAAAGATATATATTCTGATTAGAAGAGAATGACTAAGCTCAAGCTTCTCAGATATATGATTATTATTAATAGATAGCTGAATAAGAAGGAATGAGAAAACACCCTCAAGAAGATATCTAAATATATAAATTTTGACTTAGAAGCAATAATCACAAAATACAATAAGATATATATTGTATTATCACTGTATATTTACCTCTTTCTTATTTTATTTAATTATCTTTCATCTATAAATTGTAGTTTAACTAAGTGACATAAAGAGACAGGTCCTCAAAGCTATCAAATCCAATCTTCTCTCTAAATTTACTCCTGTTTTTTTAAACATTTTCAACCTCAACAAGGACTATCAATTCAGATAGATAATACTCAACTCTGATAAGATATTTATAGTCTATGAAAAATATAACCTCAAGTTTGACTTTTTGGTAGATCTAATTAATAGAACATTTGATCTTAATACTGCTCAACAAGTGAAGTTCAAGGAGTATACAGTCAATTAGATCTGTACAGACTCTACTTTTGAAGAAATAATTTGGATTATCTTTATATACTATAATCATAGATTGTATCATAGGTTAAAGATGCTGTAAATTTTGGCCCAAATGTATCAACTAAAGACATTAGATAAAAGAATGGCAGCTTTTGCTATTACTATAATAAGTTTATATGATGTTAATATTTTTCACTTATAGATTGTAGAATCTAATTATACTTCATTTGTTTTTTAAGTATATATCACTATCACAAGGTCAAAGTTCAAAGAACTAATTTGAAAGACTTGTATGAGAATATTCTCACAACAATCAATAGAGTTGGCTTGTAGTAAATATACCAGTAATTAGATATAGTAGACTACTACAATTAAAACATAAGAGAAGTTTAGAGATGGAGAAGTATTAGGTCCAAGTAAAGAATATTATAAATATATTTGTATATTATGCCTATCAAAATGAATTTTATATAAATAATTAACAGCTTATATAGTTTTAAATAATTAAATACTCTCTGAATTTGAAAAAATATAAATAACACTATATGAATAATTAGGTTCTCTATAACAGTTCTAGTTTCTAAATGAGGAAGTGACTAGTTCTGGTGGTCCTAAGTAGCTCAAAGAGATATTAAGGGTTCAAGTGTTCTCGAAGGATTTCTGGGAGAAAATATTCTGAAGCTTTATTTATGAGAACAAAGGAGATATTTATACAAGATCTGAAAGAAGGATCCAGAAGGATCTGAGAAATCAAAGGAAAATGCCAAGAGGAAAGTTCTTGGCAAAGATAACAAATAATGACAAATAAAGTTCTACAAATTTCCAGGATATTCAGTGACTAACTAAATAAGTACTAGTTAATGCTCGGTGCTAAGAAGGGGATTTCTAAGTACGCGAAAAGTGCCAGAAGGTTATAGAATATTCAAGAAAGACAGAGAAAAGAAATAAACTATGCTAAAATGTTACATCTCTCTCTCCTTAAGAATCAATGTCCTCATTGAATTCTCAAAGTTATACATAATAAACAATAAGACTAAAAGAAACTTCAAATTAAATATATTGACTCATTGGCAAGGATTGGCTGTCCTTATATAAGGCGAGGGCCAAAGTATCATCTTGATCAGATAAGAACTGGTTCAAACCTCATTAGTTGCAGGATTTATAGAGTTCTCCTATATCTCTTGTTTCTGATGCTATATCCCTTAGAGAGTCCCGATGCATAATGTGCCTGATCAGTACAGTAGGTCATCTACTATCCAAGGAGAGAATCTCATGGGCAGTTAATGAGTTCCTTTTTGCTCAAACTCTTGGATGAAGTCTTGAGAGTTCTTGAGATTGGCAGCAGATTCCCAAGTGACATCATATTCAGGATAACCCATCCACTTGACTAGGTATTCTGTGTGACAGTATCAGACTCACTTGTCTAAAATTTTCTCAACTTCATACTCGATATGGTCTTCAACTATGACTGGTGCTGATGGTGTCGGAATTCAGCCAGGGTATGGGGGTGACTGGTTCCAGGCCTTGAGTTATGACATATGGAATACTGGGTATATATGCATAGTTGTTGGCAAGTTGAGATGGTAAGACCAGATAGAAACTTGCTCAGTGATTTCAAAGAGTCCAAGGTACTTGGGCTGGAATTTGGCTGACTGGCAGTTGACTTGAGATTGAACCTTGATGTTGTCAGCTTTGAGTAGAACCATATCACCAATATTGTATATAACATCTCACCACTTCTTGTCTGCATACTTAGCTTGATGTTGCTGAGCCTTTTGTAGGTTTGTAGTGGCGATCTTGAGAAGGGAATCCATTTTGTTGATAAGGTTCTGGGCTGTGGAGACTTGCATGTGACTGGATTGCTGGAATTGGACTAAACTTGCAGAGGTCTCAGGGTTTTGACCATGAAGTAGCTGGAATGGGGAAAGGCCAGTTGACGATTGGTTGGCATTATTGTAGGCGAACTTGGCGTAGGTCAGATAGTGGTCTCAATCATCTTGCTCATAAGACACATAGTTTCTGAGCATTTGTTCAAGTGTTCTATTCATTTGCTCAGTCTGTCCATCAGTTTGAGGATGGAAGGTAGTGAATATAGCAATTTGGATTCCAAGGGTCTTGAAGAGTGCTTGCCAGAAGTGACTTGTGAACTTGGGGTTGTGGTCGCTGAAAATTACTCAGGGAAGTCCATAATGGCAGAAGATAGTCTTGAAGAAGATTCTTGCAATTTCTGGGGCAGTAGCATTAGTTGTGGTTGGCTCAGTGATTGTAATCTTGGTGAGATAGTCCACAAATACAACAATAGCATCATAGCCTGTTTTGGTTTGTGGGAGTTGCACAATGAAGTCTATTGTGACTTGTTCAAACTTCTTGGTCGGAATTGACAAGGGTTGTAGAAGACTGGCAGATGCTTGGTTGCTTGACTTGTTTCTTTGGCAAGGATCATAGCTTTGGACATACTCCTTGATTTCCTTGAGCATGTTTGGCCAGTAGTAGTCTTGTTGGATATTCTTGATGGTCTTCTCAGTTCCAAGGTGACCAGCTAGTGGGGAGTCATGATATTCATGAAGGATCTTGTACCATAGTTCAGAGTTGGCAGGAATATATACTTTGTCTTAATAGTATATAAGGTTGTCCTTGATGGTGTACTTTTCCTTGAATTCCTTGGTGTTCCTTTGTAGAACCAGAGAGTCTTGTTCATAAGTCTTCTTGATCTCATTGAGGAATTCAGGTGCCATGGTGACTTGTAAGATTGCGGCAAGATCAGGTCTTCTTGACAGTGTATCTGGTATAACTAGAGTTTTGCCAGGCTTATAGATGATATTTGGGGTAAAGGTCTGAAGTAATTGGCTCTACTTGGCTTATTGGCGAGAAAGAGTTAGTTGAGTGTTGATGTACTGAAGAGACCTGTAATTGGTGATCACATCGAACTCAACTCCTTCTAGATAGTGTTGCCAGGTCTTGAGGGCATGCATGATTACCAGGAGTTCCTTTTTGTGAGTAGCTAGCTTTTGTTCCACTGGAGACAATTTTCTTGATTCAAAGGCAATGGGTCGGTGTCCTTGACCATCATCTTGAGAAATGACTGCACCAATGGCAAAGTTAGATGCATCTGTAGTGACCATGAACTTCAAGTTTGGATCCATGTTTCTAAGGACAGGTGCATGGGTCAGGCAGTTCTTGAGTTCTTGAAAAGCTTGTTGACAGAAAGCATCCCAGATGTAGAGAACATAGAGGTCAGAGTTGGGTTCCTTTCACAGGAGATTTGTCAAAGATTCTGCAATGCCAGAGAAGTTCTTGACAAATCAACGGTAGTATCCAGCCAGACCAAGGAAGGACCTGAGTTCAGTGAGGTTTACTGATACAGGCCACTGTTCAATGGCTTGTATTTTCCTTAGATCTACTTGAATTCCTTTGGCTGATACAATGTGTCCAAGGTATTTGACTTGATCCTTGAAAAATTCACATTTCTTGAGCTTTGCATAGAGCTTGTTCTCACAGAGGATCTTGAGGACTTATTCAATATGCTTGAGGTGTTCTTCTTCAGTGCTACTGAAGATTAGGATATCATCAATATATACAAGTATGAAGATATACAGCTGATCCTTGAAGACAGTTTGCATAAGGTCTTGAAAGGTTGCTGGCATATTGGTGAGACCAAAGGCCATGACTAGGAATTTGTAGAGTCCAAAGGGTATCATGAAGGCAGTCTTGGGTATGTCTTCTGGCTTGATTCGAATTTGGTGATACCCAGAGGTGAGATCAATCTTGGTGAAGTACTTTGCATTCTTGAGAGTATCAAAGATTTGATCTATGAGTGGTAGCAGATAATGGTTCTTGACTATAATCTTGTTGAGTACTTGGTAGTTTATGCACATTCGCAGAGTATCATCCTTTTTCTTGACAAATAGGACTGGGGAGCCAAAGGGTGACTTGCTTGATTGAATGGCTCCTTGCTCAATGAGTTCATTGAGTTTCTTCTTGACTGCTTCAATTTCAAGTGGAGACATGCAGTATATTTTCTTCTTAGGTATAGCTGCATCAGGTACCAACTTGATTTCATGGTCATAGTCTCTTGAAGGTGGTAGGCCAGGTAGTTTGTCTGGGAAGACATCCTTGTACTTGTTCAGTAGTAACTTGACACTTTCACTAATTGATAGCTTCTTGTCTTCTTTCTTTAGTTAGATCAGTACCACAAAGGCACAGGTAGCTTTCTTGAGGGCCTTCTTGAACTGAATTGCCGAAAGAGTAGCAATTGGGGTTCTTGTCTGAGTCTTGTCTGGCTTGATAGTAATGTTGGCTCTATCCTGAATCAAAGTGACTTTATTCTTGGTCCAATCAATCTGAGGGTTGTGCTGTGTAAGCCAGGGTTTGCCTAGGATCAGGTCATGGTCTCCTAGTAGTGCTACCTTGAAATCTAAACATTCCCAGTACTTCTGGATCTTGAGGGGAAGTTTAGCAGCAATTGAATTGATTGGTAAGATGGTGCCATCTGCAGTGACAACTCCACCATTCTTGCTAGCTGGTTTGGTAAGAATCTTAAGCTTGTTGATGAGGTTCTTGTTGATGAAGTTCCCAACAGCTCCACTGTCTATGAGAACATCTAGTTCTTGTCCCTTGACTAGACCTTTGAAAATGAGCATTGAATTGGCTCGGTTCTTGGCTATGCTTGCAACTTTGTCAGTACTGCCAAAGCCTTTCTGATCTCACTTGGTTGAGGACAGCTTGGTGACTTCTTTGATGACTGGTAGGGTGGCTCGCTCCAGAATGAGCTGTGCGATTCTGTCACCTTCATTGATGGTATATGGCTGGTTCTTATGATTGACTAGCAGGACTTGCATTTCGCCTCAGAAGTCAGGGTCAATGACTCCAGCACCAACATCCAATGAGTGCTTGAAGCTGAGACCAGATCTTGGTGCAATTCTTGTATAATGTTCCTTGGGGATTTTGACTGAAAGGCTAGTTGGAATGAGCCTTCTCTCATGTGCCGGAATAGTGACTTGTTGTACTGCTTGAAGGTCTAAACCAATAGCTCCTTCTGACTGTGCTTGAGGGATCTGGGCCTTGGGGTTGACTTGCATGAAATTGAGTACAACTTCTTGTTCAACTGATTGACCTTGAGTGTTTTTGGACAGGACCAGAATCCTCTTTAATTTGGCAGTTTTCTTGAGATATTTAGTTGCAATGTGACCAGACTGACGGTAAAAGAAGCAGGCTCCAGCCTTCTTGAGGCACTCCTTTTCCTCAGGTGTAAGCTTGCCTTTCTTGCTCTTGTCAATGATGTCTAGGTCCATGGGGGCAGGTCCAACAGTTCTGACTTTGGGTTCCTCCCTTCTGTGGTTGTTGTTGTTGTTGAAAGGTGGTCTCTTCTGTTCGAAGCGGTGACTATAGGTGATGACATCAAACCTATCAGTAATTTTCATTGCTATATCTAGATCCTTGGGTTCTTCTAGTTCAACATGAACTCAGGTTTGACCTTTCAGGCCTCAGATGTACTTGTTGACCTTCTTGTCTTCAGTGATATGTGGTAATTCTAGCAGGATTGACAGGAATTGTATATTGTATACTTGCACAGACTTGAGTTATTTGACATTTGCCAGATAGTCTTGTATGACCTTAGTACTGTTGACTGGTTTGAATTGGCCTTGAATGGTATCAGAGAATTCACCCCAGATCTTGATTTGGCCAGAGAATCTGGTATTCTGGACATGATTTCGCCACCAGATTACAGCATTCTCTCAAAGGAGTGTGGTGGCAAATTGGACTAGTGTTGCTTCTTCCAAATTGGTCAGCTCTCCATATTGCTCCAATTGGAAAAGCCAGGCATCAATAGACAGTCCTCCTCTTTGACCATCAAAGGTGTCGGGCTTCTGAGGCTTGATAGTGACTGCTGTTGGATGTATTGATGTCGGTAGAGGTGTAGAGATATGAGCAGAGGCCTTGCTTTCCTTTCTTTCTATGCATTCTTAAAGTTGAGCAATCTGAGCTAGTGTATTCTGCAAAAGACTCTCGATGGCCCTGTTTGACTGAGTAGGGTTTTGCTGTTCCTTTTTTTCTTGCTGATTATACTAATTATATGAGACATTGTCTAGACCATAGGTACTATATGAAGGGTTCCACCCATTGTCCTCCATAGTATTGTGACTGATATCTTGAGAGGTGTCTTGATAAGGCTAGGTGTAACTTCACCACTGCTACTAAGTGTAACGGTTCTAGTTTCTAAATGAGGAAGTAACTAGTTCTGGTGGTCCTAAGTAGCTCAAAGAGATACTAAGAGTTCAAGTGTTCTCGAAGGATTTCTGGGAGAAAATATTCTAAAGCTTTATTCATGAGAACAAAGGAGATATTTATACAAGATCTGAAAGAAGGATCCAGAAGGATCTGAGAAATCAAAGGAAAATGCCAAGAGGAAAGTTCTTGGCAAAGATGATAAATGATGACAAATAAAGTTCTACAAGTTTCCAGGATATTCAGTAACTAACTAAATAAGTACTAGTTAATGCTTGGCACTAAGGAGGAGATTTCTAAGTATGCAGAAAGTGCCAGAAGGTTATAGAATATTCAAGAAAGACAGAGAAAAGAAATAAACTATGCTAAAATGTTACATTCTCTCTAAATTTCAAAAAAAATATGAATAATAATATATAAATGATTAGGTTCTCTGAAAGCTTGATGAGAAATATAAATGATAATATTGAATATAAATATATACTTCTAAATGGTGATCTTATATTATATTCTTTGGAATAAATATGATATATTAGAAATTAGTAAAAATAAGCTATTATATAGCTTAAATTTGCTATTTATTAGTACATTTAGCTAATTTCTATCAAATTCAAATTTAAATTACTTACTAATATAATCTATGAATATATTTATTTAAAAAGAAGATTCTTCAGTAAGTGATTTGTGAGACTTCATATAAAGATCTTTAGAAATATGATAGACATCATTTGTACTAACTATATATCATATAATAGTTAAACTATCAAACTCAATACTCCATCTATCCCAAATATACAACTGTTAAATATTCCATTTCAAACTTACATAATGATACCAGTATTAGTATCTACCTTTTCAAAAAGAGTGAATACTATAAAGATACCACTTTGCATAATCTGCATTATATAAATTACTCTCAAACTAACTTTTGAATACTAGATAAAGCAAAAGATCATATATGTAAATATGATCATACTTATCAACTTTGGTAAAAAGTATACCTGACAAATTACTATAGTAGACTTTCTAGTTCAAATAGATATGAACTGGATATATATACTTTATATAATTATTATAATATAAATAAAATAGTTGTATTCCTTTAGATAATAGAGATTATTAGTTCAAATGAAATAGAGTTATCAAAATTAAAGTTATTAAGTGAAACTTATTACTAACTTGATGGATTTTGCAGAAATCTAATATCAAGATAATTTGTATTCTATCTAGCATATATTCAATATATCTCTATTGTATCTGCAAAGCTTCATCTCTACATAAAAGATAAAGAAATACAAATAAATAAATATACTATAATATGTTAATAATAATACATATATTTGACTAATATTAAAGAAATAAATAAAAATATTTATATATTATCTAGCTCCAATTGCACCTTTTGTTTGATAAAGTATATGAAGAGCTTTCATATTATCACTTATCAATACTCAAACAGATTTAGCACTATCACTTGCTTATGCCTTATACTTGTGTAGACTTTATATATATCTGCTGACTTTGGTAGATAATAATAGATTATCCATCTATTTCTTCTCTATATAGCTGAAATTCTATCATTGATCACCATAGTTATATAAATTACAGTAATATTTACTAATTACTGATTAAATTTCTATAGCAAGAGAATATTATACATATATAAAGAAGATATTAGTATTTTTTATTGTAAGACATATTGATAAATTATATATATTTAAATACTTATAGATTTATCTTCATATCTAACAATATTTCTATCAGTATTCTTTTGATCCTAAAAATTACATTTTTTATAAATATATATACAAATATAGCCTAGAGTATCTTCTGTCAAAAAGGTGAGATTAAACTTAAGATTGTGTTCTTGATGAAAAATAGTATAGGCTTTAATAATTCTAAAATATATAATAATAATAATAAATAAGAAGTCTGATATATATATATATCAATATATATTAGAAATAATCATTTACTGATTATAATTTTTCACTGTAACTATACTAATATTATAAACCTCTTGCTTTTATATAAGAGAGAGATAATCTACTATAAAGAGTTCTTCATAATTATTATTATTAAGATTATCTTGAACAGTACCAATAAGAACTAGAAATTTTTTAATTTAAATTATTTCAGAATCATTGATGGCTTCTTCTTCAATTGAAATGCCAAGTATATCTATATGATCTTTGATCTCATCTTGTTAAATCCATATATTGACAGTTACATTAATTGTAATATTTATCCTCATCTATATCTATTATAAGATAAAATTAAAATTACATTAATAAGAGTAATATATATATATATATATTATATATTTGTTTAATTCTCACTCAATTGTACTTACTTATTATGACTGTTATATTCTTCTAATTTATTTATTGTCTTTTTGATACTCTATATAATTCTTTGTCCATCTGTATTAGCATCTAAACATACTGTAACAAATTAATCTATATTATTTTGATAACTAATATATTCTTCATATAGGTACTATAATTTAAGAATGATGTAAAGAATTTGAGAAATTAGCACAATTTGACATTTTGTCTACTAAAATATGTAATTTACTAATAATTTCTACTGATTTCTACCTATTTTAAATAAATTGATCCTTATCTTATATTTAGAAACTATATTTTTAAAAATATGCTAATTAGCTATATTGTGATATAGATCTGTAAGCTGCTTGATTGTTCTATCTTTCTATTGATGAACAGTCTCTTCTTCTACTTTGTCTGCCTTACCTGCTCTTAATACTCCTACACCCACATCAGCTGCTGCTATCACCAGATGGCACAACCATACCCTTGCTGTTATCTCCTTGTCCAGCCAAGCCATTGCTCACCCATCTTCATCATCTGAAGCTGTTGCTGGCTCATCTTTATCATCTTAAGCTATTGTTAGCCCTTCTTTATCTTTGTCTACTCAAGTTGTTGCCATCTTATTCTTGTCTACCCAAGTTATTGTCAGCTTATTATAGCTTTCTTTGTGGACAAGTATAACATTTCTGTCAATGTTCTCTTTAGTTACCTATGCATGAGTATTTTGAAAAGTTTTCTTAAACAAATAAATAGCAAATTATCTAAAGAAGTAAAGCTATCTGGAAATATGAAAAAAGATGAGTTGTAGGAGCAGTTGTATAAGTTTCTTGAGCTTAGGAATGGTGGTTTAGTGATAAATGTTCAAGATCCTATTACTGTTTACAAAGATCTGAAATTTTTGAGAATTAATTATAGATATGATAAAGTACTTAGATATGTAAACCAAACTGTATATGAGAAGTCTTTTGAGGATTGCACATATAACAATTATCACCATAAGGTCTGGAGACCTTTTGGAAATACTTCTTTACAAGCAGATGCACTTGAATCCATCAAAACAGCCAAGCCATCATCAATAGTAATACAGATCACCTCAAGTATACTCACTCTTACTATTATTCCTCAAGTAAAGAATATTGTAGAAGATGACATCATACATATAAAAAACTCAGTTACATGAATTCACATATGTATAAGCCACAGAAAATATGGTTGTTAAGGGGATTAGGGCCTTGATCTGGGTCTAGTTAGTCACGATGGACCCCGTACTCAATTTTTTTTTTTACAGCCAAATCGGCGTACCTCAGTGACAAGAATTATTAACAGCGCCACAATTTAGTGACGTAAATGTTGTCACGGTGGCAATGGAAACCCTTGTCCCTCACAGCACCGCAGCATACCCAATGGACACCCT